>JAYJLX010039045.1:0-15213 GCA_036873525.1 Chalinula nematifera
GTTCACACTGATGAAACTAAATCACCATTGACAACTGATAGTAGGACCGTTTACACTGACTCACAAGGCTTGCTCACTTATCAAGATGGACAAGTTTCCCTGGGACAACTTACCGACACTTCAATCCTAACCACAAGTCTAACAACATCATTCTTGCTCGAGGGAGTAAACTACAATGACAGCATCGATGTGAATGTGTATGAAGTGACTGAGCTAGTACTACAGGCCTACCCCTACCCTGACTACACTGGAGCATCAGCCATTGAAGACTTGAAAACAATCGGTGACACTGACACATATGAGCGTGCTGTTATGAAGCTGACTGCTACCTTGAACAATGGCAATGAGCTTGATCTCAGTGACAATAGTAATGTAGTGTATACAGTGGTAGAAGGGAATGATAATGATTTGAGTAATGGAATCCTCACTCCATCAGAACCTGGTGAATACGTTATTGAAGTTACTATTGGTGAATTCACAGTCAATACCACCGTTACTGCCCTCAACGAAAGCACCGGCATCTCAAAAATTCTAGCTTTCAGTGCTGAATTTGATAGTGACGATACTTTCTTGGACTATGTAGAAGCCATTCTTCCTGTGGAAACGGTTAGTATATTGTTGGATAATGGACGACAGATACCGAACTTGATGGGTGAAGATGGTCCCACTATTTCTGGTCTTGTCGAATTCCAGTCATCGCAGTCTGATGTCATCAGCGTCAACCAATCAACTGGCTCCATGCAGTTATTGAAGAACTCATACAAACCAGTTATTATTACCTGTCAAGCAGTAGGAAACTCGCAGGTTTCTAATACCACCAGTGTCAATGCAAATATCAAACCTCAATTGGGAGATTTCGATTTCGGCAATACCTCTGGTAGGGTGCTGGAGGAATTGGAATTGAATATACCTCACCAAATACCAATTTACGTAAATGCCGAGGACAATGATGTTGGCTTGATTGAAATAAGGATCAAGTATGAACCATCAGTACTGTCCCTGGTAACAGAACCGGAAAAAAGGGACGATGTTTCGTCGGTTTTATTTGAGACCTCGTTTAAAGATGATAATCAAGGAAACATGACCATTGTTGTTCTGTTCTCAAGTGGGTTCCAAGGCACTGACAAGACTTATATAGCCGACCTCACCTTCGAGCCTATTGCTCCAGGAGATGGATACATCCTAATTGACATTTTGAATGTGAACACAGACAGTAACTCCTACAACCCCATTGGAGGTGACACACCCCGTAGGTCAGTTGCGGGAAGATTAGAGTTCAATGTCGGATCTTCAGATATACCGAGTGACTCAATCTCATCCATTCAACTACCCACTACTGATCGATGCTCCAACCCACCTTGCACTGAGAGTGAATGTGGGGGTCAACATCCTATTGGTGATGCCAACAAGGACTGTGTATTTGACGGTCTAGATGCCATGGCTACTCTAAAGCGAAGTAGTGATGCTGCAACTGCCAGTGAAGAGGAACTGAGTAACATGGACTATGACAGGAGTGAAAGAATCACTCCACTGGACTCAGAGATTCTATTGAAATCTCTTGCAGGACATTTCCCACTGGTTGAATCCATCGAGATAGTTGGAATAGATGAAGAAAATTCCGATTGCCACTTAACAATCAAAGTAACAATGAAATGGGGTAGTGGTGAGAGTGTATCAATAAACAATACTTACGCTGTATTTGGCATCTTCCATTCCGACTCAAGCTTCCAGAAAGAGTTTGACACCAACGATTTCACTACCGGTACAAAGCTCCTAAACATTGATAATCCGACAGATGCCTACGGAGGATGGGTGGAGTCTGAGTACGTTGGTAATGGTGTATTCCAAGTTGAATCTGCGCAAGGTAACATCTCAGCTGCTGACATTGGTTTCGTATTTGTCTACGGTGACAAGAGGAACAATACAGATGAGCGTAGTGTGGTTATTATTGGTAGTCCAACCTCATCACTTCAATACAACCCAATGGATGTGAGCCTACCATTGCAAAACTCTGATGTCAAAGTACCAGTGACTTTACCTGTAGGATTCAATCCACAAGCGACATTTGATAACACTTTCGAAGGATATCTTTGTGTAAACAAATTCCCCCCAGTATTCTCTCCCTCTCATTATGAGCCATTTGTTGATGAAGACCTAGAGGTGGGATCTTTGATCACCACCGTCTTTGCAACTGATGGTGACGCCCCATTACCAGCTGGAGACATTAGATTTACCATAGCTTACGACGACCTCACACAGGAAGGGCTTGTAGTCATGAACGCTACTAGTGGCATATTGTCTGTTAACCAGACACTAGACAGAGAGGAGTATGCTGACATTCAGTTAACTGTAACAGCAACCGACAATGGACCACATGTTCCATCAAGGAGGAGTTCATCAGTTAAAATAATAGTCCGAGTCAACGATGTCAATGACAATCCACCTATACCATCCCAGGCTGTATACTCTGCCAGTGTAAACGAGTCCACTACTGACCTGGACAAGGTAATACTCACAGTAAACGCTAGTGATGCAGATGTGGACGAATTCAATAAAGTTCTGGTGTACACCATTGTAGCAGGTGACGACATGCCTGCTTCATTCAAGCTTGATTCCAGCACTGGTGAATTGACACTGGCCAAAGCGCTGGATCGTGAAGCCAGCCATTCGTATAATCTAACTGTTGAAGTGACTGACTCAGTATTCACAGCCGTCATGTTTATTAATATTACTGTGATTGACATCAATGATGAAATCCCTGTTATCCATACTGGCGATACTGAGGTTTTTGAGAACAACGCCATTGGTGATCTACTGTTACAAGTTGAGACAAGTGATAAAGACATAGGTGACAATGATAATGTTCAACATTCAATCAATGCATTGTACCGTATAGTCGGTGAATCCATGCAAGATGGACTTTTGACTACAGAGGATTACTTTAAAATTGATTCAGTGAGCGGTAACGTTACAATGACTACTGTTCTAGATCGTGAAGATATTCGTAGATTCCAAATGTCACTTAGAGCCTTTGATGGAGTTAATGAGCGATATAAATCAATATTTATAACAGTTTGTGAGGAAAATGACAACAGCCCAGAACTTTTGGACTCTTATTCATGGAGCATTAATGAAAACTCTATTTTTGGAACACTTGTGGATGTTGTAAATGCCACTGACAAGGATAAAGGTGTGTCCTGTTCCAGCTCTGACGCTGCCAACAACGAAGATAATGTTGTCCACTATTATCTACTATCAGAAGAGATTACAAAGTTCAAAGTGGAAAAAGAAACTGGAAACGTACTTGTTAATGGAGTACTTGACTACGAAGAGGCGCATAATTTCACACTGGAAATCCTAGCTGAAGATCTAGGTGTACCCTCACTCAACACAACCACACAACTCATCATAAACATTATCGATCTGAACGACAATGCACCAGTGTTTGATCAGGACTTCTACAATGACTCCATTCTGGAGAACTCTACTGTCAACGTTGCAACACTAGGTACAGTCATCTTTGCCACTGATGCTGATAGTGGAAACAACAGCGAGATACGGTACATATTTGTAGATGGAATTGGACAGGAGGATTTCGAACTGAATGCTGTCACTGGAGTAATCACTCTTGCCAAGGAACTAGACAGGGAGAAGATGTCGGTATACGAGCTCACTGTTCAGGCATACGATCTGGGCACGCCCTCTCAATCCACTAATGTGACTTTAATTATTAATGTTATTGACATAAATGACTCTCCACCCACATTTGCTAATGACAGCTACTACATCCTCACCACTGATAATGTTGCAGTGGGGGATACGGTGATTACGGTTTCAGCTGTGGATGCGGATACAGGAGATGATAGGGATATATTTTATGCTGAATTACCAGAAAACCTGCCGTTCAGAATCGATGAAAGAACTGGAGAGATCATAGTCACTGAGCCGTTGTGTACCACGGTGAATGTTACTTACGTTATGAACGTTACAGCACAAGACAAACCAGCTGGTTCCTTGACTTTTGAAACCACGGTAACAGTGACGATTGATGTCTACGATGACAACAGTGACCAACCTACCTTCAAGAAATCTGAGATTGTTCTGCATACCCCCGACGGAACAAAAGCGGGTTCGGAAATTGGCTCAGTTGTGGCAGAAGATAACAACTTATGCTCTCACCCTTTGACATACACAATGCTACCGAGGCGTAATTACAATAATTTCACCTACAACACAACTACCAGCACCTTATTCACCAATGTTGACCTGGATCAAGCCACCAAGAATGTATACCAGGTCGAACTGATGGTCGAAGACATTAATACTAGTTACAAGAAACAGGACAGTGTGAATGTATTTATAGTAGTGGGCCAGGTGGTACCAATTGAACTCCAATCAACAGGGGGCTTACCCGTATCCACCCTCGATGATGTTGCTGATAACCTTTACAGACAATCTTACAATTATTTATTTGAAAAGGAGAGTCAAGTTACAGGTACGTTTGGATCATCAGTGGCAGAAGAGATCAGTTACAGCTCCACTCCCCGACCACCTGTGAACATCGAGAGCACAACCTTGATAACCGAAACAGTGTACTATGATCGTCCTACTGTGTATATGGCGTTCCTACTTACTGATACAGATGGACAGGATGTGTTTGAAGCTGACAGTGTGAGTCTTAGTATAGATGTTACACTAGACTCCAATGTACATAGTGCTAATTGTGATGTATCTCAAAGCAGTTCCATTGTCATCTGCTCAGTTGACCTGCCAAATAGCTTTTTCACCACAGGCGGTAGTGCCTCGGTGTCTTACTCTATAGCTGGCCACGCCTCCCAGTCACTTGATAAAACTATAACTGTTGTATCAACAGCAGTTTTAAGTAGCACTTGTTCTTCTCTTGATGGAGTACAAGACAGCAAGACAGTGTTCAGACTGCCCACCTATCCACTGTACAGGAACTCGGAGCCATTCATACGAGTAACTGCTGAGTCTAGTTCACATAATCTGGCTGCCATTGGGATCGAATGCTCGGGTAATGTTGATGATATCGAATTCACACCTTCTGAACTTTACGAGCCTTCAGATTGGCTATTGAAAGAGTCCATCAGCTCACCTGCTAATACTATAACTATACAAGCAGCTAGGGTTTCTGATATTCCTCAAAGCTTCTCCAACGAAGACATCCTTAAGGTTAACTTCAAGGTTATATCTGGTGACACACCCCTCACAAGTGACATCGAATGCAAGGTAATAGAATCTTTTGACTCGGAAGGTTCTGATACATTCTCTAATGCATTCGTCATTGGAAGAGACGATACGAACGAAAATCAAAAAGATGTCTGCTCAAAGTCAACCGCCCCTATTCAGTTACGGAACTCTACACTGATTGATATATACTTCCATTCCTCACAGACTGTACTATTCAACAGAGCATACTTGTCAGGTACCGAAGACTCCGTACCACTCACCGTTACAGGAGTGTACAGAGCCGAGGAGCCCTACACACGATCCATTACATCAGACGGAGTCTACGATTGTGTGTCTAATGATACCACGGTTTTGAAAGTGGCACAAGATTGTAGTAAGGTTTATGTAAGCGGCTCTGAGCTCACTGGATCAGAGAATGTGACAGTATCAGCTTCACTTGCAGCTGATGGAGTAGTAGTCGACAGGACAATCGCATTCGATGTTTGGTTCCCTGACACGCCAGTTACCTTGATGGTGTCTGATAGCCTGCTGAATGTTGTCGAAGGGTGCGATTCGTTGTTCCAGTCTGCTCAGTTAACTGCTACAACCACTTTTAGCACTGGTGCTGGGAAAACATCAACAGAAGTTCACGTGGAGCAACTTTTGGATGGATACTTCACCTCATCTGCTCCAACTATTGCAACTGTTAATGGCTTAACAATAACTGGTCAAGGAGAAGGGATAGCTGATAAAAAAGAACAGATGGCAACCATTACCTCCTACAGAGGCAGTAATCTTAATGACAGCATTGGTGAAATCAATGTCACTGTCTCCACCATCCAAAGGGTAGTGACCATCGATCTCAATGTCTACTATGCAACCGATATCTCCCTCTCAAATGAAGAAAGCATCTCTACTGAGCCAACTTCATTCTCAGGTTCACTTGAAACCAACATAGAGGTACACGGACAGAGTGCTGATATCATAGCTATTGCCGTGTTCGATGATGGCTACTCACATAGGATTATCGCAGATGATGGTCTGCAGTTCTCATCTGAAGACTCAGATGTGATCTCTGTCAATGGCTCAACTTTCACCGCCCACGGTAACGGGTCTGGTGATATTCTGACAGCCGAATTAGTATGCAATGGAATTGTGGTTCACACTGATCCAAACTATGTTGAAATCCAGTTTATATCTACCACTCTCGTTGTATCTGTGACAGAAGACTTTATTGTCCATCCTGATGACACAGCTGCTAATCTTGGTGAGGACAGCCTACCTGTCAACTCCACAATCACTGTTAAAGTAGTCTACAGCAATGGAGAGGAGTCCTATGTTACCAACAATGTGGATTTCACTGTGACTTCCGAACCAAGCAACGATATTGTACAGTTCACTGGTACTGGGGATACTAGAGTGGTAACAGCCACCAGTGCTTCTTCTGCAGGTGAGGCAACCATCAAAATAAACTACAAAAATTTCGATACACAGACGGTTCAAGTGGAGGTCGGTAAGAGTGTGCTACTGCTCGTCCAACCCTACCCTTACCCTGCCTTCGATGGATGTTGTGAGACCTCTGCTGACTACAAGACTGACATCAATGCAGTATCAAACACCGATGCATATCAAGAGGTAAAGCTCACTACTCTGCTATATGTCAGTGCAGGTAACGCGTACAACTCTGAGACAGTAGACATCACTGATAACGATCAGACAAACTTTGTCTCAGATGAGCCTTCAATAGCAACTGTTAACGATGATGGAGTCGTATCTGTTGCTGCTTCTGGACCAGATAGTACAACTACAGTCACTTTCTCAGTCAGTTTCAATTCCCTGAATAACAATGATCTTCTTACGACAATAGATGTTCACCCCAGTACATCAACAGTAAGTGTGAATACTGTATCTGATGTTAACCTGACTCCTGCTGAGTCATCTTCTGGCGCAACAACTAGGCAGTTATCGGCTGCCACGACGTTCAGTGATGGAACAGCATTGGACAATGCATTTGATGAAAACGGGCAAATCATCGATGGCCTTTTGACTTTCGAAAGCAGCAATGAAGATGTTTTCAATGTTTCGAGTTCAGGTTTGATCACCATACTGGACAACTACCCCGAGAAGGTCACACTGACGGTCAGTAATGGCAATGTATCTGAGACTATTGAGTTCTATAGTGTTTTGGAGCCTGCAGTTGGACAGTTGGGAGTGGGAGACTCCACGGGAGGACCACCTGTTGATATTGGTAATGAAGGATCAATAGTGAGTATACCTGTTCGTATAAACGTTGGAGATAATGAACTAGCTGCTGTGGATTTGGCTATGGCATATGAAAGTGACGTGTTGAGGTTTGTCTCGGCCACGCCTGGTGCTGACTGGAATGGGAACCGGTTCAGTCACTCAGAAAACAGGTTCCAAGACTTTGTTCATTTCGGAGGAGTGCTGTCAGACCCGATTTCCGGAACCGTTGAAATAGCTCAGTTGAACTTTATGGCTGTACAGGATTCGTCTATTTCCACTGTTCGTGTCTCATCATCGTTGGCACTGGACAAATCTGGTGAAATTATATCAATTGAATCATCTAAATCTGCAACTGTGTCATTTGCTCAGAACATTGCTTACAATGCATCACAAGTGCCAACCATTGGAACAGGTCTGGAAAATTTGGATTCGGTCCAAACCCCATGCACTGAGTCACTTCCTTGTTCATGCTCGTCTGCCGAAATGGGTGACATGAATGGCGATTGTGTATTTGACATTAAAGACGTACTGTATCTATACCAGAATGAAACTCTGAGGAACGGAGAATGTGTGAACAACGCCCACGACTTCAATCTGGATGAAGAGTGTACAGCAACTGACCTAATGTTCCTGTTGAGAGCCAACTTTCATCAACTGTACTTCATTAAGGACCTCATCATTTCTCCTGTCAATGATAACTACTGCTATTTTGATTTGCATGCCAGCATGGAGGCTAGAGGTAACCTCAACGTAACTGGAGAACTCGATTATCTCCTGTTTGGTTTGTTCCACGAAGAGGCAAACTTCCAAGACCAACTTGACGACACTTTGATCAGCTTTATTCAAGAGTTTGGAGAACCGGCCACATTTGAGTCAAACAGACCTGCAACAACCGTGGGAGGGTTCTACCGAGGTACCTTTACCATGGAGAATAACACATACAGGGTCCAACTGGAGACACCCATTGACAAGGCTGAGGTTGGATTCATAATGGTCCAAGCACACAGAAACAGCTACGATGAACTGATGCAGGTGTCTAGTTTGGTAATGACAGCTGATGCTAGGATACCTGAAACATATCCCGGATACCTCACGTCATCCATCGCGGTTGATTCTGATTGGTCAATTGATTTCAATAGGTCATATGGCTTCACCCCTCTTCGATTGTTTAACCACACCCTTTCCTCCCCTCGCTGTATCAACGAGAACAGACCTTTATTCCAACCCCGTAATGCCAGTAAAGAGGTATACGAGAGTGCAGAGATTGACGAAGTTATTGCTACAGTGTTCGCAAATGATAGCGACCGAGAAGAAAATGCTGTCATTGAGTACAGCTTCTTTGAGCCATCAGCAGAAATATCAGACACTTTCAATATTAACAAAACAACGGGAGAGATATCGTTGAAGAAAAAATTAGACCGTGAAGAGATCGATGAATACCATATACTAGTCCAAGCTCAGGATAAGGGGCCTGTTAAAGTACAAACAGGACACGGAACCATTGACATTATAGTACTTGATACCAACGACAACGATCCTCAATTTGATCCAGTGACTTACGTTGCCAAACAACCTCTCAGTGAAGACACACCTCTTGATACCCTTGTGGCAACTGTGTTTGCTGAAGACAAAGATCTCGATGAGAATGGAACCGTTACCTATTATCTACAAGTGCCGTATAATTTCACCATTGATCCTACCACTGGAAACATTACACTTACTTCACATCTAGACTACGAACTGTACCAGAGTTACACTTTGATTGTTGAGGCTCGCGATGGAGGCAGTCCTTATAGAAGTTCTACTATTGAAGTGAATATTGAAGTATCCCCTGTAAACGAGCATGACCCAACCTGTGATCCAGCCAAACGCATAGCAGTGGTTGCCGAAGATGAGATCGCTGGAGCTGAGTTTTTCACTGTTGCTGTGTCTGACAGCGATGTCGGCTCTAACCATTCAGTTCTAACCTATGCAATCTCCCCTGAAGACGATTTCGGAATAAAGAAGGTATCAAACACAGAGGCAGTGCTGTATACAATAACAGAGGGCTTTGACCGTGAAGAGAAATCATCATACGATGTCGAAGTAACTGTGACTGATGCTGGAAACCGCAACTGCTCTATTACCATTACCATCGTGGTAGGAGAACCCACTAGAATGGATTTTACTTCAAACGATGATGGATTCCTGGTTACCAGACCAAGAAGAGTCAAAGACAGCAATGGATTCTCACAGAACGTGACCTTTTTCAGACAAAGTTCATCGTCTTCAGAAGTAAGTGTTAGCTTTGGAACAGGCTCTGCCTCTGTTGATGTGTCACAGCAACTCCTCCCCCCGGCCCATCTTGAAGGATTCTTATATTCAACTAAACTATCTGTTAACAGTGACAGGGTGATATCCCTTGTCTCTCTACAACACGATGAATACTACTCCACCAATCTGGACACCAGCAATGTATGGCTGTCTATAGTACCTGCAGACGATTCACTGGATGAGATTAAGGGAGACGAGTGTACACCAGAGAATGGAATCTGTGAAGTTGAAGTTACGGTACCTGAGAACTGGTTTGGACAAGACTTTGATAAAGTAAAGGTATCGCTACATTCAGCTGCCCTCACCACCGATATCAGTGATGTGGATCTGATTAACCATCCAAGTGTTGACGCACCCATGAATAACCTATTTGTGGAAGTCCCTTACACTGATGTGTACCATGGAGATGGCTTTACTATGAGTATAAGTAGCCGTACAGTTACTGACTTGCTTGGGTTCCACTTGGAGTTGAATGTAACAGGATCATATGCTGGTATTTCTATTGTTGATAATGAAATGTGGGCATGTGATACTACTACTATTGGCAGTAAATACTCATTGCTTTGCTTCCGACATGACTTCGATTCACCCACTAAAACCTCATACGAGACCGATTACATTTTCAGTGTCAATGTCGGTCATGTTAGTGCTGGGGATCTCAAAATATCTGCCAATGTACTATCAATGGTGTCACATTTTGGCATTCTTGCTTCTGATACGAGAGCCATGTTTGTGACAGCTGATGGCATTGAAAAGGACCCAGTTACACTATCAATACAAACCAAACTACTTGTTGATATGTTCACAACAGCTGACAAACCTGAGGTAATAAACTATCGACCACTCGGATCAACTGTAACCTCAACTATTACTACCTACGGTGTGTACAGCAATGGAGATTACAGTGTCATAGAACCGTCTACATGTTCTATAGGTGATAGCAATGCGGTGGAGAGTTGTTACGTGAATGGAACCGCTGCTATAGTCACTTTTGGTAGCAAAGCATCTGCTGAAACAACTGTTACAATAGGGTCACTCAGTTTTAGCTATGATCAGCATTTTGTTGTCTGGTACCCAGTTGACGACTCGATTAGGATGGAAATCCCAGATACGACGCTGAACGCTATCGATTATGGTAGCGACTGCCAGAACCCAAACAAGGTGTACCAGTCGACTCGTGTTAAAGTATACGCTCAGTTTAGCAATGGAGATGAAACAGGTCCTGAAGTAGACGTCACCCAGCAGTCAATGAAGGCATTAACGTCAAGTGATACTCCTGTCACTATCACCGATAGTACGCTAACTGGAAATAGTTTGGGTGTGGCTTCCATAATGCTGAGCGGGCTACCAGACACAGCTGTGAATGTAACAGTTACAAACATTACTGTCAGTGTACACGATCTTTACGTATCAGTCTATTCAACACTGTCACTATCTACCACTGACACTCAATACAACAGAGACTCCAACATTGTAGCAACTGCTGACTATAGTGAATCGTTTGATAGTTTACTAGTTAATGGAGCCTACTCTGCCTATATCTACTATACTGATGGTAGCAGGTACGACTTGACTCCAGCAGAGGTCACTACTGTTAGTGATAACACTGAAGTTCTTACGAACGGACTCGTGTCAAAGAGTGAAGGTAAAGCAGGTGTTACTCTTTCTTGGAAGCCATCGGTTTGTGTAGCTGTTTTAGAAGAAGCTTTTGTTAATGTGTCAGTCAGTCCACCATCCATTGTTAATCTTACTATTACTCCTGAGCATTCACGACTGGAAAGTACAGTCTGGCCAAATCTTGGTCTACCAAATGAAGCTTCATTCTCAGTGACAGCATACTTCAGTGATTCAACCTCACTGGACATGACTGATGAGGTAACTGCTACAACTTCAGGTGGTATTGTGTCCACTGCTTCTGGTAAAGTATTGGTCAAGTCTGGTTCAACTGACTCCAATGGAGTACTGACTGTAGCATATGGCAGTGTTAGTGGGTCGTATGAGTTTCCCATTGTTACAGTTGACAAAATTGATGCCAACCTTTCTTATTACGGAGCTGAATCTACTGAACAGGCTGACGAAATCTACCTGTCACAGTTTGGTGATACTGGAATTTGGGAGAAAGCAAGGCTTACTGTTGTGGTATACTATTCAGATGGAGTAACTGAGACTGTAGCTGCTAGCGATACAAACTATAGTAGTGTTCATAGTGACCTGACAGTTGACAATGCAGTCATCACAATGAAACCCAGTTTCACTACTGGTAGCATTACTGCAATATATTACGGCGTAACCAATACTGTACGCATAAACAGGAGCAAAGATCCCATGTTTGTAGATTCAGTCGATGTAAGCCTCTCTGACGACTATTCTCTGACAGTTAAAGCCGAATTCAATAACTCCAAGGTGTATCCCGACCTTGCAATGATTGATGCTCAGTTACCAGAGAAACTGTTTGACTTTATTGTAGCTCCTGAATCAGTGGGAACTGTGTCTGAGAATAAACTAGTTATCAATGAAAACCACTACGAGAGTATTGTAATCACAGCAACTGACAGCAGCACTAATGCTACTACCAGTGTTTCAGCCAGTGCTAATGCTGAACCAGTACTATACGCAATAGACTTAGGGAAGCATGATGGCATCCCTCAGTCACCTGTATCAGCTGGATCCAAGTTCACCACAGACGTTCGTCTGAATCGTGGCACAGAATCAGTAGATGGAATCGGAGTTATCATTGAGTACGATCCTAGTTTGCTTGAAGTTGTGTCTGTTGATATTTTGATAGAAGGATACACTGAAGTAAGGACCCAGGCACCTAGAGGAGCCATCAAGATAACCAGTGTGTCTGTCCAGTCATTTGAGGGTGAGACTCCATTAATAGCCAGGATTGAGTGGGAGGGGTTAAGTGAGGGCTTAGTGGAGATCGCACCTCGTTCAGTCGTTGTCATCGGAAGTACATCTAATGAAATCCAAGGTCAAAGTCTACCAGTATCAATCACCGACTCAAAGAGAAGCGTTCATTTCGTGCACAAGAGATCCTCAGATGCAAATGTCCTTGGAAACGATGTCTTGCACTTGACAAATCGTATACGAAATCTTCTTATTAATAACCAGAGTGCATTGACTGATCTCAACTTTGACAAGGTAAATGATATTTACGATGTAATCTATTCAGCAAGAGCTATCACAAACTTAGTTCCATACTTGAGCTCGGTTCCAACTATGACAAAAGTCTCGGAGAGCAACAACTGTCAGCTGACCCTCACAGCCATTCTTGACGAGAACTCAGTCTCCAATATTAGTGTCTTCTTTGTTGTATTCGGAGAAAAGCAAGATCTTGAGGAAACCATCGCAGAAACAGGTTACGAGAACTCTCTTCTAAGTGCCTCGGGAATTTATGAAGCAATCAAAACTCCAAACTCATCTGAATACTCCACATCGCTATCCGTCCCTATTGAAGGGGAAGTAGGCGTGGCTGTCCTCTTCATGACAGCTGATGATAACTCAAAATCTTCTACATCACGATTTGTATCATTCACTGGTTCATCCATGACAATATTGGTAGAGAAATTAGACGATTTCACATTGCAATCTGATGTGATTGGTACATCACTTGCTGACATAAGCATGGCCAACTTCACTGAACTGGTGTCCTTTGAGAATACACTGCGATCAGATTACTGTAACTTTAACACCACAACATTCATTACGCCAGCCATTTCTGAAGCTTATGAGAAAAATAAAGTATTCTACACCGTATCTATCCTATATGAAGACTGGACAACCACTGATGACATTGTATACACCATTATCACCGAAAACACACCGTTTGCACTAGTGGATGAAGTAAGTGGCAAGGTTGTAGTGACTGGTGAACTAGACTTCGATGCAGGCAACAACAATTACACATTCCTGGTCGTGGCTTCGTATAACGACACCAATGAAGCCATCAGTACAGCAACTATACTAGTACCAATAAATGATGTGAACGACAATGCCCCCGAATTCCCATCCAATTACACAATTGATGTTTCAGAGGCCACAAACCCTGGTGAAGAGTTATTAACAGTGCAGGCTCAAGACACGGACGCTACTAATGATAACAACATCCTGCAGTATTCCATCATGCAACAATCCAACCCTGATGATCTGTTTGAGATAGACAGCACTACTGGAGTTATAACACTCAAAAACAGTCTGGACAGAGAAACTAAACCTGCTCATGTCCTTGTTGTCATAGCAACCGATAGTGGCACGCCCCCTCAAAAAGGAACAGCAAGTGTAACTGTAAATGTACTGGATATTAATGACAATGAGCCAGAGTTCTCACAGGATAGCTACACTTTTGAAATATATGAAGATTTCTTCAATTTCAGCTTGCCCAATAATGTGTTCCATGATGAAAAGATCATTGTATCTGATAAAGATTTCGGCGAGAATATGACACTAGTCCTAACCCTGATACCACTATTCAATGAAACTGAGCAAACATTTAGCATCTCCAACAATGGGCACATCACAGTCCTGCGTGAATTAGATCGTGAGTCCATCTCCCAGTATTCCTTCACCGTTATGGCTATTGATGTGGGCCCCGCCCCTCTCAATTCCACTGCAACCCTTGATATAGTGATACTGGATGTTAATGACAATGCTCCATTCTTTATAACCGATGAAAGGGAATTTGTGATTGAGGACGATGTACCACTGGGAACCGTTGTTACTACCATTGTGGCGGATGACAGGGACATTGGTTTAAACAAAGTACTTGAGTACTCCATTGAAGAACACTTGCCATCCAACACTCAGTCACTATTGTTTGCAATCCACCCAACCAATGGTCAGATTACAGTGAACAACCCACTTGTCATTGAGGATGGTGATAGCAGAAGGATTACTGTCGTTGTAAGAGATCAAGGTACCCCTTTCAAGGCAAACGATACTGAAATATTCATCACTGTTGTTGAGGGCCGAGTGGTCGTGCTTAATGCTGAACCAAAAGGTTTCTTTGTAAGTGAGCAGACCAGGAACGAAAACACATATTCACGAGAACTTGGGTTCCTGACTAGGAGCGGTTATGGTACTGAAATTGATATCAGTGGTCGCATTGGTAGTACTTTTTCAAGAAATTTTGAAAATGAAATCCTTCTTGTCAAAGGTGGCAAGGCAACTTCCATTAAAGGTACTGTCCTTCATGACATTGTGTACCACAACCTACGAACAGTGAGTGTACTAATTCAAGCATACGATAAGCGAGATGGCATGGCTGAGGATACCTTAGTACAAGTCATAGCCACTCCCAGTTCATCCCTAGCAGCACTAGAGGACTCTACTGTTACTGGATATTGTACTACCTCAGTCAGTGATGGGTACTGTATTGCCCAGGCTGTCTTACCTGATAGCTGGTTTGAACGACCATCATTCAACTCAGCTCAAGATTTGATATCTATTAGGATCGAGATGACCAGT
>JAYJLX010039056.1:0-38478 GCA_036873525.1 Chalinula nematifera
TATGTATTAATGTGTTTATTGAATATAATTATGGTGATATGCAGCTAGTACTGTTCAAAATAATAATTTATGTGGTATAATAGATATGCACCCAGCATGCATGCAGTAATGTATTAGATTTGTCTTTATTATCTCACTGCATGATTGTGCTGTTTATTGTTTGTTGTTTTTTTATTGTTCGGTCGCGATGGCTGTATCTTGTGTTGTCTGTGTCCCTTACCTCACTGAATAACCCAGCCCGCCCCCCATCACCCACTGTCACTATTCCACCATTGTGACTCATCCGTTCACCACCAAATGCTCAGGCTGAGTCAGTTCGTTAAAGGTCCCGCCAGTGATAACCTCGATCGCAGGTCCAAGCTGCTCAAGGACCTCAAGGACAGCCAGCAAAACCTTCTACTGGTCCTGATGTATATAGTAGACACCATAATGCCCGAGGCTAAAATATCACGGGACTTTAGAGCCAAATACCCGGATGATGTGAACATTGATCAGCTATATGGTAAGTCGATCACTGAATAATCCAGTGATTTGGTGTTGTTAATTGTATTCATTAGGTGACTTTAGGTAATATGTTTGTTTTGAAATATGATGCCCTACCCCTTAATTGCAATGCATACACACATACACTCTAGGCTAGCTATAATAAATAATTATAAGGAAGTCTAATTAAAGCAAGTACTTGCAGACAGTATCAGTTTCCTGAACGTTACTATGTCAGTGATTCCGGCCTACTTAATTCATATTACACTATCACCAGCTATTGTATATCACAGTATATACCACTATAATTTATTTACCTGTCTTCTTTGTTCTTGTTACTGCAGGTACCATATGGTTTGGAGCTGAGGTAAGTATATTGGTTACCATTACCAGCTGTGTAATCATTACACACATGTTTAATATGAATTGTAATGGTTTACAATATGGGAAATTGGACCTCATCATGTTGTTGATTCAGGACTACCATATATGGTTATATGCTTGTTTCATTATGTGTGTATACATTTGGAATATATAGTTTAGTGTCTGCTTCCATCGTTTAAGGGAGATTTCTTTAGACTTGTCTTTGCTTAGCTGTTTTTAACACTCAGTGATAGTTCTGTTATTCTTGTGTATTTATGCAAAGTTAAATAGGTTAATGAATGCAAGTTTCAAGTTTAAGTGTATTGTACATTGGGTCTTTGTATAGGTTTGTGTTTGTAGAAACATTGCAATGTCTCTTATACAAACATAATTATTGAGACTTTTAAACAGACGTTTGTCTCTGTTTGTGATTTGCCATGGACTGAAAGTTGATTAAGACTGTATTAATTATTCAAAATAAGATAAAGCATACAAAATGACTGTTTAACTATTTTTTTCTTTCTCTCTCCTAACAGTGTTTATCAGCTGGATCACGTATTGCCAATCATGACTACGAATCGATAGAGTTGAAGCCGTATGCTGTGAGACTGTGCAGATGTGTAACCAGGCTCAGACACATATTAAGGAAGGAACAGTACAACCCTACCTTTAAGCCATCTAGAACAGTAAGTAATGGACTATTATAGTATAGAAACATGTGTTATTAAGTGAGCATTATGGCTTATATATCATACATTATATATATACATATTATACTGCATAATGAGTTAGATTGCGTACCCCCATTCATCTGACCATTATCCCTACCCCCCTCCTCCCCCCTCATTTCCTAATATTATTATTATTATTGGCTACATATCAACACTATGATTCAGTGTTATGATAATGAATTCAGTCATATTGATAAAATATGTTTGCTTTTGTTTATAATATCTTTATCCCCTCAGGACTATATGATTTAAGGGAGTAGTTGGGGGAGGGTAGGGTGGGGGGGGAGGGAAATGATTAGGGAGTGGAGAAGGGAGAGAGGGGTGGGAAGGTGCCAGACAATAAATATTATAATTCACAGTTAATGTCCTAACTATTTTTGCTGTAGCTGAATGAATTAGCGTAGTATATATTTGTTAGTGTTTGTGTAGTGTGGACATACATTGGTGAACCGTGTACTCTAACATAGCCAGCTAGCTTGTTTTATTCATTTTTAGACAATGTGAAAAGCTTCGCAAAAAAAAAAAGCTGTTCAATTATTATTTTTTTTTAGAAATGGTTTGTGTAGGCATATTTGTGTATGTGTGTGTGTGTGTGAATGATTCATTGGCTTGCACACTCTAGTACACTTGATGTGTTTGAAGTGGTTGATACAAATTTGGCAGCTTTGGCACATCTCCACACACATCATAATCATCATCTCCTGAGGGTGGCCATGTTGTCTACGTATTGCCAGCGCCAGCCAGCTGGATTAGTATATTTACTATCAGTTATCAGTTTGTGTGACGGAGGTTAACGCTCACTTATCTTCCTCTATCCTTTTTTATTCTAGTTACGGCAAGTATTAAAGGACTTCGATAAAAGCTGGGTGGATTTCGAGTTCAGGTAACTGCAAAACACTCACACAGTACTTTTAAGCAACACTGATAATGTGTTTCATATTTGTGAATTGTTGTAGTCACCTGATCCTATACTTTGTCTTATTTGTGTTACAGATATGTCAGTGCCATGAGTACTGTACAAACAGAGCTACAGCTGGTCCAGCAACAAGAAATAGCAGTGCTGTTCTCAGAGGCCACTAACAGGTATGTATGCTACCACAGTATGGGAGAGTTATTAGGGCAACTGATAGTAGAATGAATGCCATTAGGCCATTGTATTTGTGTAAATTAAGAGTATTTTAGACTAAATTGATTCACTTATTTGTACCTGATCTAATAGTATTGGCTACAGCAGGTCACAAACCAATATCCTTAAATTTGGGAAAGGCATTTTGAAGGGGAAAGCATATGTGGGTCATTATGGCACCCATACCATATGTGTTCCTTACTTTGTAGTGGTTGCTATATAGTGGGTGTACATTGTGCTGTATAATGTTACATGGGACAGAGCTATAGGGTGCTAACCCTATAAGTCATACAATCCCAATATGGAATTCCCTGTATGTGTAATATACCAGGAGACTGATAATGAATGTAAATGTATGTGTACACATGTGCATATAGATGTGTACACATGTGCATATGTGTACACATGTACATACAGATGTGTATGCATAACTTCCTAATGGTATTTCCTGTGAAGTGTACATTATGAACTGAAATATGACATTATTATGGGTGTACTTAGTGGTTGATGAAAGTGATTAAGGTTTATCTTTATCGTTTGTGTTAGGGCTTTGGAATCAAAGTACTTCACGTATGATCAAATGGAGCTAATGGAACCTGGCATCATGTTTGCTATACCCAGACTAGCAATCATCAGGTATATATAGGAGAATATTTTTACTATACTAAACTACTGTTTCATCTTTTTCTTCTCTCATATGTTATATTATTATAGTGGCTTGGTTGTGTTCCCTGAAGGTCCGATTAACCCACAGAGGCCCCTGAGGTGTATTGCCGCCTGTTTCAGACCCTATAGACAGCTGCTAGTGAAAATAAAGTACGATGAAAACTTTTGGTCATAATTACAAACGTTTTTTCAATATTGATATTCTTGTTCTAATCAATAGAGATGGTCTGTCCTCACTGAGTGAAAAGGAGCTAGTTAAACTAGAGAAAGCTTTGTGTACAACAGAAGGCCTTAGTTCCTTAGATAAAACGGACGTTTCTTCGTTAAGTTCCACCCATAGTGTCTCATCCAGTAATAGCTCAGTTCATTATAAACCTCCCTCAACTCCTACTGTTTTATCTCCTTGCTCTGTGATCGATGATGGATTTCCCGATGGACATTTAGTATATGAACCAATCTCTGATGAATCCGTTAAGAGGATTGAATTAGTGAGTACTGGGAATGAGACCGTGGAGAATGGGAACGAAAAATTGGAAGATGAAATTACAGTAATAGAAGAATGGAATGAAAACGTAAGAAAAGCAGCAAAAAACTAATTAAAAAAAACAAATTATTAATTTTTTAATCCCCTAACAGGTTGACTCAGACAAGCCACACCCATCAACGAGCGCTACCCTTCAATCAGACTACACTAATAAAGCAGACACTAGTTCAAGCGATGACACTAGTTCAAGCGAGGACCAGTTGCATAAACTATTCCTAGCAGTATCAGAGGTTGCTGACCAATTACAGACAAACTTCCCTCATGATTACAGGGCCATTTTGAAATACGTGTTCACAATCCACACTTCCGACGATCAGGAAATGACCCAACTTGTATCCAGAACACTAAACAGAACCGAAGGAAAGAAGGGAAACAGTTTAGAGGATTCCGTATTTTCAAGATTAGGTAACAATAATGGAACTATTGCTGCATTGTTTATATCATATCCTAGGCCCTACTCTACCCTTAATTACCCTAATGATTCATATAGGGGGGACCAATGACCAATTACTTACAATTGTACTTGTAGCAATGTGGCATTTGTTTGGTTTTACTGATCTCATGGTTACTGTTAATATCATAACAGCATGACCACATTAAAAACACCCCTTCCCACTTCCTGTGAAACAAGAGCCCACACATACTAATGTATAACACAGTATAAAGCTGACTTTCCCTGAAACCTCTTTTCCCCTATTATGTGTGTTGTTTCCCATTTCATGTGGTATGTAACTGTTTCTTTTATTTTCTCTTTCAGAGTTTGACATTTCGCTTTCAAGTAGATTACAAAACTCAGTCAATGCCACACAAGGTACATAACAACTGATAAAGTATCTTTATGCGTTACATTTATAATTATCAATTAATAGGTTCTAAAGTAGAATGGATCTCCGACTCAGCAACACAGGTGTGCTACGTTTGTGAGGAAAGATTTTCATTCTTCAAAAGGAGACACCATTGTAGGTCTTGTGGACAGGTACGTACATCCTAATTATAGTTATATTAATGAACAATTATTAATCAGTTTAAGTTGATGGTGTTTATACTGTTTTATTATCTTCTTTAGGTGGTGTGTGGTAACTGCTCTCCCCACTCGCTTCCTCTGTCTCTACTCCCTTCCAGTAAACCTGAAAGAGTTTGCAGTACTTGTTATATATCTAAGCTAGGAACAATGGTTTCCACACTCTCTCCTAATGTTATTACAATGGCTGCATAAACTCCAATCCTGGAACCCCGGCTTACATGTGCCCCGCCCCTCCCAACATTATATTACTTTTAATCATACTTGTATTATTTTATTGTATATAAAATAAATTATTAATGGTTTTACAAAAACGATTATCACATAATATAAATTATTATATATGTCTATTTTTTTGTGTTCTTTTTTTTATTTTTTTTTGCACAGGTTAAACATAATCTTTAATGTTGTTAATTATATTCTAATGCTATTAATATATCCAGCTATAGATGTAATACACGTACTCAGTTATATATATATAGCCAGCCAGATAATTTGGTTGGGAAATGCATGCTATAATTATGTTATTTCAATTGTGATCTCTTGGATGGTTGTTTATGTGGTGAGGATGATGAACTGTGTTTCCCTCTTGTGGAATGGTGATACAATTGAGTTTTGGAATCAGTCTTGATAGCAGCAGTATGAGAACGAGTCTGAATTGAGCTTTGAGTCCTGGTAGTGTTACCAGTTTGAGTTCCGATTGTGGTATAAGGTTGAGCTTTATTGGTGGTTGTATGGGAATGAGTCCATATGGTATCCTGAGAATGAGTCCTGGTGGTAGCTCGAGAGTGAGTCATAGTGGTGGTGGTACGAGTTTTAATGGCAGTATGAGAACGAGTCCCATTAGTAGTATGACAATAAGTCCCAGAAGTGATATGAGGATGAGTCTTGGTGGTATGAGGATCAGTCCCGATAGTGGTACGACGATGTGTGTCACCCGGGGATCCATTGCTAACTTTCTTTGCCTCTGTGGTGTGCTGGTAATGTCTGGGTGATTTTTGACTACAGTCTGAGTCTGAGGCTATTATAGTGAAATATAGGAAATAATTATTATTAAAAATGCATAATTATTTTCCATACAGGTATATGTAGCATCCCCATGCATGATGTATAAAATTATAAAAGAACGAAGTTTTCCAAAATTAAGGTAATTAATTATGGTGAATGATTGATGTTAACCTTCACAGTCAGCAGTATGGTAGTAACGTGATGATCTCCGCTGCTGATTTCTATCAGGAGACAATCTCCACCAGTGCTGATCTCTATAAGGGGATGATCTCCTGGATGACCTTTGCTGATGCTTCCTATCAGGGGATAATGTCTGCTCTCCATTAGGAGATGATGACCTTTGCTCTTTATTAGGGGATGGCCTCCGCCAGTTCTCTCTATCAGGAGATAATCTCCGCCAGTGCTGATCTCTATCAGGGGACGACCTCCACCATTGATGCTTTCTATCAGGGGATGATCTCCGCCAGTGCTGTTCTCTATTGTGGGTACTACTATAATCCCTTCTTCCTTGATAATCTCTATTATCCCATTTATATCTCGGTGGTGTCTTTGGACTATCACTGGTGCCTGAATGATATAATCGTTCATGGGCAAGCGCAAAGCTACTTGTATGGGTGGAGTCAGGTAGTTTGGGACATCTGAAAGAAATGTAATACCCTATAGCTATTGAGTGTGTGTGTGTGTATAATTCAATACCCATTCCGTAGATGATCCAAATAGTTCACACGTTCGATTTTATACCCTCGTGCACTTTCGAAAGCTACACCACAAACAATACCGTATTATATATTGTAACATTAACTACAGTATAAATTACCACATACCTGTAATGGCATCTTCAACATTGTAACTTAAACACTCCACAAGGTATCTATAGTTATAGAGACAAGCATTCACTCACTGTTAACAAGATACTCCTTTAACTCACCGACACACCAAATACCCAGTCCTGTTGAGCCCATGAGTGCAGTGTACAGCCACTATTGCTACAGTATAAGAGAAAGAAAATGGTAAATAGTCGAGGCTGTTATAAATGGTAGAGTATAAACCCGGCCCATATGCTGCCCTGCATATGCCGCCCACACATCCCGCCCACACATCCCATGTCCTGCATATCTTACTCATGCATTCCATATAATGCATCAATAAACCTGTTTTATTCTTGGATAAGAATGAGTTCAGGATCTTTGAAAACCTGAAGTGGGAAAAATACATGCAACATTAACTCATGTGGTCAACATAAAAAAAACATATGAGAGTAATAAAAATGGCATTCGGTATTTTACTCGTCCTGGCATTAATGATGTGTATATTACATTCATAATGTTGACGCATACTCCATCCCATATATTCACTCATGCAGCAAGGATTTTGAATAATCGCAAAGTATATGCATAATTGCATACAAAAACAAAACAATACAACACGCATAATTGAACAAAAAAATAGTTTGACTATAGCAGTTCACGCATCCATGGCAATAAATTAAAAAAAAAGTCATAAAATAAACTAGTTTGTAACACTGTACACTATTCTATAGGTATTTCCCTTGGAATCCTTTGATAACGGGATTAGTACAAATCGACAGGTGATAACCACGTCGCTTAGGCTTGACTCTACTAAACGGTATCCTTGCACTGAACGTGAATACAAATAGACCACAGGACGAGCAGGCACTGATCGGACTTCCAACAATATTTCATACGAGGTCCATTTCTCTGATTCGTTACAGGGCTCCTCCAGTTGAATAGGATTAACAGTGATAGTATAGGGATGAGACTCCGCCTGATTCAACACACGAGCATCATACGCTGGGTCACCGTAAAATGCAACAGCGTCTCTATCAAACAGCAGACCTAGACAGTCTTTTTCGACACCTCCTTTGAATTCGACACTTTCATAAGTTTCATTGCAATACGAAGGATAATTGGAATGGAGTTTGGCCAACAGGGCTTGGTTGTTGGCAAAGAAGGATTCAGAGAAGGAATAGCCCCCAGGCACTTTAATGAAATAATCATGTACTCCCCAGCCCATGTATCCGAACCATGTACTCACAGTGTATCCAGTCATTTGGACCACGCCCACTGAGTGCATCCATGCTAATGCCATGCAATTCGGTGACTTGATATGACCCATGAGACAGTTACCAGCTGCACTTAGTATCTTGGGGGATCCATTATGAGTCACTGGGTAGAGCGAACCGTCCATGGCTTTTCCTGTCATGCACGACGAGATACAAACAAATCGGCCATTTTTATAACTATATCCGATACTCCAATCACTCTCTGATGCGTGTCCGCTAGTCACCATCATGTCCACGCCTTCCTCGTTAGCTACGTCCCTCTTCTTACTCAACTCTGTGATCAGAATCTCGGTGGTGTCTTGCGGACATTTTACTTTACGATTCCCTTCTTCTCCACGTGATTTATGAAACGAGGCACAAGCCTCTCCCTCCGAATACCAGCAGCCTGATTCAAACTTGGAGAGGTCAACGGGTGTGCCCCCTAGTACCCTGCGAACAGTCAATGGCTCCTGTTCAATAGCAAACAATAAGTCACCTTCTTCCAGGCCAGTCATTATGCCCCATACAGTGTCTGTAAACGGGTTAGAGGGGTCAATTTGGCGACAGAGTTGATGAACAGCCGTGACGAATTCGCCTGAGCACTCCTTATAATGGACGAGAAAACACGTATAAGCGGGTCTGAGCTGTGACAGTCTGTCAAGACAGGCACCACGAAGGGCTTCTACGTGCGGGTAAGATATAGTCTCAACTTGTCCTGGCCATCTAGACGAGTACTTCTCCTCTAACTTGCTCAAGGCCCGTGGCCATTCAGTCTTTGCACGCTCGCTATACACTATAACATACTGATAACACGGCGAGATGTCCATTTTTTTCCCTTTCCAATTTCTGCTGAATCAGCACGAGTCAGTAGTTTATTATTAATTTTTTTTTGTCTCTTTTTTTTTAATTAATTTAATAATTTTATACTCCTTTTTATTACTACTATAAGCTTGAATCATAAATATGAGATTACCAATTAATATAGGGATTGAAACTCTAAAATTATTATGCAATGTATATGAGTAGGAATGAGTTGGTGGTGGTGGGCCAAAAATCATTGCATAATAACAAAAATACACGAGATATAATGGAGAGTAAAGCAATAGACGGGTGCTATTTTAAATTTTCATAAAAGCTTTACAAAGTATTAAAATATATGATACCAACTTCTGCAAACGAAGAGGTTCCAATCCCTCAATTAGCATATGTGTAATCTATTATTTATGGTAGAATAATACCTTTCATAAATATCATCAGAGGGTATTTCTCTGCCAACACATTTCAGTTTTTCATATGATACATTAGCAGACATGAATTCCTACATGGGGAGGGGGGGGGGGGTTCGTGTTACACACAATAATAATAATAATAATAATACCAGACCCTACATTTGCCATACACACAAACATACTTGTCTATCATAGTAACGATTCGTGTTGGTTAGATCAATCACCAGACCCAGGATCAGATCTTTATCAGCCAAATCCTGAACTAAATTAGCTGGAGTAAACCTATTATAATAGTGAAAACCATTAACGACAGAAATATAGCTGATATATCAGCATACCAGCATATACAGTGGAACCCTCTCTTAAAGAACACCCTTTATAAAGGACACTTTTCCCGTTCCCAAGGTGCCCTTTATATAGGGGTTCCACTTACACGAAATATTAATGATTACAAATTTCAGATTCCTATAGCCTGTTATAATATCATCACTTTTAATGCCATCAACACACAATGCTTGCAGCATGCTTAGTCTATAAACTACATCCACTGAAAGTGATATTCCACACCCTTCTAAGCAAGTCACTTCAACAATAACATTCCAGCTGAGTTACGTACTCTGCTCCCCAAACCATTACTGCAAGCATTAGCAAATGGGTGCGCTGATCAATCTTGAACTAAAGGGCACTCACGTTGAGTTGAGGATTTGCTCATTAGTATTCATTGGCAATTATTGCACAATAATTACCATTCATAATGTCATAATGTATTAAGTACGGCAGTGCATGGGCGATGTATAGCCATACTTAATGAATCTTAGATAAATATCTAATGAGCATATCCTCAACTCAACATGAACATAATTTAGTTAAATTAATTGATTTGTTGTGCTGAACTGCAATGCTCTCATAATTACATTATAGTTAAGTATAACAGGGATTAAACATACATACTTACTCTTGTCCCAAAGGAACACTATTTATATCTCTACGCGCTAACTCTTCTACGGACATTCCAGTATTATACATCTATGATAGTTGATATAATAAACAAACTAATATTGGAGAGGGAGAGGGGAGGGGATTTACTTCTTTCAGTGGTGTTTTAACAGCAAGTATTCTGGTCTGGTCAATGCACTTATTGAAATTAGAATAATCCAACCAACTACAGTAAGAAACAATCATTAGTATTACCATTACTTTCTATATAATTTACCCGTCAGGAATCCTATTCCAATGCATCGCCATTTTCTGGAATTCTTTGTACTCTAATTGAGGTAACAATGCAAGTTTGAGCATATGGTTTGAGCCACTCCCACTAGCCACGCCTTCTTCTAAAGCTTAAGCATGCTGCACAGAGTTGCCAAGGTACGGAACTTTGGGCTTACTCCTCATTCACAAAGATATCGAAGTTCCAGTGTCTATGCTGGTGTCAACACATTTACTTCAAGACCAGAACGTACTAAATATGACGCAGTCGTGATAGGAGCAGGTCAGTGATAGAACCTAGTAGTGGGATCATACAACACTTGTCACCATATTCAATTAGAATCATTAAATTATATTTAGGGTAATGATTTAAAAGCTTCTGTTTGGTACAACATATTTTACATAAAATTTTGTATCAGTATAATAATTATGTATATTTTCATCTATTTCTTTATATAGGTCATAATGGACTTGTTGCGGTAAATTACCAATCCCATATATTCTTCTCTACCATACACACACTATAGTATATATACATGTATTCCCTTGTATCTGTGTAGGCCGCATACCTTGCTAAAGCTGGTAAAAAGGTTGCTGTGTTTGAACGACGTCACTTGGTGGGTGGGGCAGCTGTATCAGAGGAGATTGTTCCTGGTTTTATATTTTCCAGAGCCTCGTATGTTTTGAGTTTGTTGAGACCAGTTATAGTAAAAGACCTACAGTTAGAGGTATAAGAGTGATGAGTGATCTCGTTGAGCCACCCCCTCCTACTATATGAAGTAGGAGATCGAGACTCTACAAAGTGGGAGGGGCTGACTCTGCAAGCTAGACTAGCAATTGATGAACTGCATATTCTAAGCCTTACTTAATGTTTAAGAAACTTGCCGTACTTTTTCTACTGTTTTTTTTTCCTCTCTAGAAACATGGTTTAAAGGTATATTTCCGGGATCCTAACTGCTATACTCCAGTGAGAGGAACCAACGAGTACCTACTGTTAGGGTCAGACCAGGAAAGCAACCAGCAAGAAATAGCCAAGTTTTCTACAAAAGATGCTGAGGTAAGCCATGATCAGTAAGGCTAATGGAACACGTATTATTATGCATTGTTCATTTCGGGCAGAATTTTAGCAAATACGAGGCGTGGCTTGAAAGACTTGGTTAGCCAATATCAGACTTCCACCATTCTTCAACCATTCTATATTGCTATATATAAACCGTTGCAGCGCATTATGGGTTATATAGCCCAGCCTGGCCACATACAGGGCAATGTTTTTGAATGAATGTTTGTTTTGTTTTCCACAGCTGCTAGTGTTGATCCATTACTCGATTCAGCTCCTATTAATCTCTCTCACATCTATTCACCCAGTCGTAAGGAAAGATGGAGCACCATTAAACCCATCTTAGCATTCGGGAACTTGCGTAAGTTTAAAGCCACACCCCTTGCATATTAGTCTTGTTTGAATCACACTATCAATCCAGATGACATAACACATGGCTACGATTTTCTTGCCATGCATGCAGACCTTTTCTTTTTGTTTTTTTTTTTACTTTAGTTTCTAGACTGAGAACAGATTTACCTAGTTTTTATGATTTACTAATGTCACCTGCCTCAAAGATAAGTAATACCCGGATTGTTGAACTGTTGTATTATTATCATTGATATTTTGTCCAACACATTCTGGAGTCATGGTTTGAGAGTGAAGTGCTACAGGCCACACTAGCAGCTGATGCTGTAATTGGAGCAATGACTAGCCCCTATCAAACTGGCAGTGGGTGAGGACCATACATACCTAATGCATGCATAGACACCCTTGATACTACAATATACACATTCATATTTAATATAGTGGAACGTACTGCTTTAACTGTGGACATAAGCTCGAATAGGAGTAGTGTGTATAGAATTTGCACATTCTGAGATGCAATAAAGTATTAATGTATTGATTATGGAAGTGTGTGTGAGATAAGTAGACATTTTTAAATAAACACATTTTATGAGCAAGTCTTCGACCCACCTTTGACTTTAGTGTTCATATTTGACACAGTGAGAGCTAGGTTAATTCCACTGTAGTGTATATGCTGGTACATGCCATTCCTTTATACATGTGTAATTGTTTTTCTACTTCCTTATAAGGTATGTACTGCTTCATCATGTAATGGGTGAGATACAGGGTAGACGTAATGCGTGGGTGTATCCTGAAGGAGGAATGGGTGCGGTATCAGCGGCCATTGCTAAGGCAGCATTGTCTCATGGAGTGGATATATATACAGAACAGGTCAGCTGATTCATATACTATAATATTATGTATGGAAATTTCTCAGCAGATGTGGGGTATTTGGATACTTAGCCTATATATAAGATATTTTGATATGCGGTTTCAATTAGTTGAATGATGTAATTTTATGACCAATGTTTATCGTTACTCTCTGTACAATCACCTTAATACATACAATAGCCTGTAGAAAGGATCATTGTCAGTGATGATAGTAGTGAAGTGAACGGCATAGTACTAGAGGATGGTACTACTATTACGGCTGATACAGTTCTTTCCAATGCCACTCCAAGGATAACCTACCAGCAGTTATTACCAGAGGTACACACCCCTCCCTGCCCCACCCCTCCCTGCCCCACCCCTCCCTGCTCCACCCCCTTCCTAAACCCCTTTTAGCTCACTGATGTTTTCAATCCATTTATCATTAGGGTACGTTATGTGATGAGTTCATGCGACTAATCTCTTCCTTTCAATACACGTCACCTGTTACTAAGATTAACGGTATGATATTACAACACTCATACTGGAGCGTTGCTCATGTAGTCCATTTAATTTTTTTTATCTTTCGTTAAGTTGCATTAAGCGGATTACCTAATTTCACTGCCACGCCCACACCCCAGGATGGTCTCCCTGGGCCCCACCACTACTGTACCATACACTTAAACTCGGAATCAATGGAGCTAACCCATCAGGCATACCTTGATGCCCAACAAGGAATATGGTCCAGAAGGTATTCTAGAATTAGGATTACTAAACGTTTACTGTAGAATTTTTTAAAAGCTAGAAAGGCATTACTTTTTCATACCTTGTCTGTAGTGTTTAAATTTCTCTCATCATCAGACCCTTTATTGAAATGACCATACCATCATCACTGGACCCTACGCTAGCTCCCCAGGGGTTCCACGTTGCCTCTCTATTCACTCAATACACACCATACGACTTGAAGTACTCACCCGAAGGATGGACAGAGGAAATGAAGAAAGAATACACTAATCTAGGTAAGTGCTAGGAAGGAGGGAAAACCAACTGATGTATCAGCTTGTATAATGTGTGCTATTTGCTTGTTTTTAGTGTTTAATTGTGTCGAGGAGTATGCCCCTGGTTTCAGAGATCTGCTAATTGATTACGAGGTGCTGACTCCACCCGATTTGGAGCGTGTGTTTGGATTAACAGGCGGAGTAAGTTAATTAATGAATTATTATTAATAATATTTATTAATGTAACCCTTTAGAATATATTCCATGGGGCATTATCATTGGATCAGCTGTATGTCACTAGACCAACTTACGTTAACCCCACCTTTGCCACACCCGATATCAAGGGATTGTTCCTTTGTGGAAGTGGAGCTCATCCAGGTAGCGGCATACATTTCTGTCTCTTCTCTCTTCAATCCCTTCTTCCTTTGTTTATATAACCCTGTCCCCTCGATTCTTCCCCTATAGGTGGAGGTGTAATGGGTGCTCCAGGAAGGCTGGCAGCATTAGCCGTACTGAAACAAATTTGATTATATGCAAACCAAAGCAGGAGAAAAGTTTTATTAATTAATTTTTTTTAATTTTTTTTTATGATTATAAGTTTATGCAAGGTTACCCAAATAGTTTCCCATGATGATGGCATTACCATCATTGGTATTGTATTATTCAAGCATAATCATGCACCTAGGGTAATCATGCATGCATATGCGCATGTACCGATATCCATGTCAGATTAATTAACCAATTAACCTTTATTGGTAATTGTATTATATAGCTAGCTCAAGCCTTTCTCAATTATAGTGTGTCTGTGTGCGGTTCCTGTGTATGACAATGGAGTCTTTAAATGAAATATTTAAGAAATCTTGCACTCTGAAGAAGATTTCACCACCAAGATCACAAAGCTAAGAAATAGCGTGTGATAATAGTGTGTGGTCAGTTGGGTGGGTGGCGTGGGTGATATATCAGGTATATAGTCACTCAAACAAGTAAAGCTGATGTGCTATTAAGTTGGTATTAACTTTGGTGTATGTATGTATGTATGTATGTTGTATAATTATGATGGTGGGTGTGACCAGCTGACCCTCAATGTACTTAGAATGTATTTTATTTGCCATTTGCCAAAATACAATCTACGAATAATAAAATCTTTTTTTTATTTTCTATCTCGTATAGTAAATGCATTGATTGAAGATGGTGAGAAGGAGCTATGTGAGGCCAAGAGTATTACACAGTCACTATAATTTTATGGAGAGTACTTACTCGTGACCCAAAGAAAGGTGGACTGCTCTGCCCACACCCAATTATGGAGAAGCGAGTACGAGGCCTTAGTGGAACAGGAATGAGACCTTGATAAAGAATTGAAAAAATTAAAATCTAAATTGGTAAGCCATTATTTGTTCTAATATCAAGGTCAGTGAATTTTGCCGGTTGCCTACGTTATTTGCTTTCACTTAGAAAGAACTAGAAAAGGAGATTGAGACTGAAAGGTTAAAAATAATGATTTTTTATTGTTTGACCCCTTCATCCTCCTCCCTGAGTGAATGTCCCTGAATAGCTTTGAAGTCATTTAAACAATGCCATATACTCTAATTCAATTTGTTACATTACATCACTACCTGTCATATTACATCACAGCCTGGAAATTGTAAGCGTAGTAATATTTGAATAACTTCAATGCCATATTTTTAGTCACATTACATCACAGCTTGGAAATTATAATATTTATAATATTTTTTTTATTGTAAATTTTGTGGAAATAGCTAACCCTGTCACACCACAATATTCCACCCTGTTGTATTACATCACAGCCTGTTCATGTAGGTAATTTTGATTACAATTCTGTATATTCCACCCTGTTATAATAACATCCAGTTATATTACTTCATATATACAATCCTGATATTACTTCATATATACAATCCTGTTGTGCCTATTTGCCACAATTTTCTGCCCTGTTAATCCTGAATTACTTCATTATTGTTAGCAAAGCATTTGCCTACTTTCAGGTTCCTACTGGTTATTTTTGTTTGTTTTGACATACTAATGCTCAAATTATGGCTAGTATATAGTAGCGTAGTTCATGGTATTCTATGATACAAGGGTTACGTGACTGTAATATTGATTTATCTTCACAGGGAGTACTTCATATCAGCCGCCACTGAAATTAGTTTGAACTATGACCTTTGTGGGAACGGGATTGCATACAGAGAACAGACAGAAAAGGCAAAGATCGATGTATTAAAGGAAGAACTTGTTCTTCTTGAAAATGGTTACTAAAATCCATTCAAAAATATTTAATTATAAAATGATTGCATTCTCCTTGGATTATTGTAGAGTCACAGATATACTTGAATCCCAGAGGACAATGGCTGCCAAGAAGTCGACTGAACTAAAGAGTTTGGAATTGGAAATTGGACAAGAAGCCAAAAAGCAAGCTGGTCAGTGTATGTTTGGCCTAGTTATACGCATATCAGTTACTCATTATAACGTTGGTGGATGTGGCAACATAATGTGGGCCTTCAAAACAAAATAGATGAGTTAAAAGAAATAATGTTGCAGCTGAAGCAAGAGAAAACATCATTGGATTCTTTTAATACAAATTACACTGAATTTCAAAGGTAATTTAATAATTTTTTACTGGAAATAGGGTTAAATTTTTGGAGGTCCACCAGACTTTATTTATACATGTTTGTGTTATGACTGTTTTGTGAGGTTAGCAAGGCTTATGGAAGTTACAACAATATGGCTTGTCAATTTCTTATAACTCTCTTTCATAGAATGCAAAGAGAGTTGGATGCATGTCGAAACCGTCCCGAGGAGAAAGTGTGTGCCAAACTATTGAAAGAGCTTCAAACCCTTTAAAGTGAGAGTTACAAGAAACAAATGAAACATTTGGACACGAAAAACAAAAAATACCCCTCACAAATCAACCATAAACATACCTACAATTAATCCTTGCCAACATCAACAATCCAAGCTATATTTACAGGGTAACGATCCATAGTGCCGCCACTCCATATTCCAATCACCCATCACTCTGCTATACTATCAAGGACTCCGCTAGCGACAGTACCATTACCATTGATTAATACCCACTCTGAACAAACAGGGCATTCTGATAGAAGCAGTCGACTAACTTGTCAAACTCAACCCTCTACTACTGCTGGCAGTTGTAAGGTACCACCAGCTGGTAATGCCGGTCATGGTTCGATCATCTCCACTATGAAAACATCATCGCAATTTGTTAATACAGGTAGCATAGGGGCTCATAATAGTAATGGCAGGAAGGGGTTCACCTCAAGCCACTCCCACTCTATTGGCAGTTGTACGTGTCTAATACTCATTACAAAATACACCTAGATAAGGGAAAAGACGCAACATTGAGTGCCCATGGAAATAGCAAAAGGTACCAATAAGGTATTTGCATACGTAATCACATGTTTAATTATTGCTTTAACACTTGTCTCGTATACAGTAGCACCAGCAGTATAATCTGAGTCTTCCTGTGTTAAAGAAAGTGCGGTTTACCAGCTAATTAGCTTCCAGCCTGCCCTATATACCGACAGTGAACTGCATCAATAACTATCTAAAGCATAGAAAACCGTATTATATTGCATCAGAAATGGCTTAATTAAAATTGCATTGTCTTAAATTACATTGTCTTAATAGAGTTTATTATATTGTATAGTGTATATCACTTATAATAATGAACAATGAGATGTATTATGTATTATAGTTAAATAGAGCACAGGAAGCGTATGCACTATTGGTTTAATTACATTATAATTGCTGAGGAATTTGTTTGTTTTGGTGGAACCACAAATACACAACCTCGCCATAATTAATTAAACATGCATATGCATGTTTAAGCACAAACACATGCCAGCATAAATATTATTATAACATACTTATCAAATTATCTTTAAAAAGGCAAACATAACAGAATTGAACTCAAGTGGTTAAAAAAATAAAAAAATACAATAAATAAAATAGCTGACATTAAGCTAGCCGTTGATGAGTATAATAATAATACAGAAATGACTAACTATGTATACATGTGCTGATGGGCTGGTCTCCACGTGTATGTATTTGTATACAGCTGTAATTATGTATAATTGATCAATATCATGGTAACTTTAGGTCTCCAGCAATGTCTCCCCACATTGCATCCATCTGTTGTTTTGATGGTCGGTTCAGTGTCCGTGGTTTAGCTACTGGAGGATGTCCATTGTTCCTTTGTTGTGTGTCCAACTGGATATCCTTTAGTCCTCTCAGTGCTTCCGTTACATTAGAATACATTGCAGGCTCGTTAGTGGTGTACTTTGCACTCTGTGTCTGTGTTTGATGTCTGGTAGGTACATTAGAGTATAGTAGTTGTCCATTAGCTGTTTGTGGCATGAATGGAGTAATTGGTCCCGTGCCATGGTTGGATTTACCCATTGCATGATTGGGGGTGCTTGTCTTGTTTGGTGAAGACACCTGATCAAAGCTTTGAAAAATGTCTTCCTCAGCATTGTAGAAACTCCCCCTTGCTGAGGATGAGAAAGGATCGGTGACGTCCATGAAAGGGTTGTTGCCACCCTGGGGGGGCTGATGATTGACATACATTGGTCCGTCAGTAAAAGAATCATCGAATCCTTCTTTCGGTGGTTCATCATAAATAGGATCTTGCTGAGGTTGCACCTGCTGATATTGTTGCTTAGCGACAGATGGGTCCTGGTACACATCAGAGCTAAGCTGATTCAAGCTGTCTAATTCGGGTAATCTGTCACCGATTGTCGCACCCATGGATAGCCGATTTCTACTGGCCTGATCGTCCATTCTTTCATCAAGCAGTGCCCCCATGGAGAGACGATTCCTGCTTTCCTGACTTTGTAGCTTCCTGTCCAATCCATCCAACTCACTTTGGAGCTCTTCTTCGATTCCAGGTAGTTCCGAAAGCCCTTCGAGATGGATAAGGTCTTCGTCAGCCACCGTACCAATGGTGGATGCACTAGTAAACGGATCAATGGTGGCTGATTTAGTGAAACCTGACGTTCGCTGACGGGCACTGGTATGTTGATGAATCTGGTGATGGTGAGGATTGCTGACTTCCACTGAGGCACTCTTCGGTGGCAGTGTCCTTTGTAGTTCTTCTTGCTTCCGTTTCTTTATCGCCTGTATTCTTTGAATTTCCTTTTCCAAATCTTCTTTGGCTCTCTGGTCGCGAAGCATTTTGATCTTCTTAATGTTTCGATGGATCATGCTAAACAGCTCCTTGGCCACTGTCGTCTGGAACAGGAATTTCCCCTCTCCCGTTGGAGACCTCCGGCCCAATTCCACTGTGACCACATTGCTGGAAGATTTGGAGTAGAACTTTATGTGTTTGTAGTGCCACTTGGTGACCTCTGTTTCGGTTGTATTCGATATAAGGCTCATCCCCTTTGGAGTAACATCTAGAGAATACGTCCCTGACAGGTTTAGTGCTTGTGAGAGCGGAGATGGATTAAGGACTACATTATAAACACCTGTTACGAATTATAATAAACAATATAAAGGGTTCAAATAAAGTGTAGTGATTAAGGAGCATACCCATTAAGGTGCCTACGTGAGGGGCGTGTCCACCTACTGAGTCACCGCCTGAATCTCGAACAGCCTCAGCTATGGAGTTCTTCTTCTTGCCCTTTTTTGCTTTCATCCTGTCCTCCTTTATGACGTCATTAATGCATTCGATCCAGGAACTCAAATCAATATGCGAGTCAACAGCAAACACATGTCGACCTGAATAAATTAAAAAATATATCATCATAGATGTGTTTGGAGACACAAGAGGAGAGAATAACAGCTACACAGATGACCAGGCAGACAGAGAATACAGACAAGACAGTACATGCAGCACAGCTAGTACAGTATAGTACAGACAGACAGTACATGCAGCACAGCTAACGGTATAGTACAGACAGACAGATACATATGAATGGCCACTTGGCCAGATGAACACACAGACAATTAGTATTTGCTATTATCCTGTAGTCAATTACCTTGCTGAGAAGAGAATTGGAAGGCATATGGTCTTGATTTGAACTCTGTAGTTTCGATGCAGCCGGTACAGTTTCTCAGTAGAATAACCCGCTTGTTTTCGCCTTTCACTTCTGCTTCTTCGTTGTCGAAGTATTCCAGCCTGACTACGCCATCGTGTGTGGTAGAATGAAGGACACCCCAACGCTTGGCCCATACCTATAGACACACAACAAACGAATCGATTCAATGAACATTGTAAAGTACGTGAAAACACTCACTTTGATTACGCCACCCGATACTGGTAGCTTGAACAGGTAGCCCTTTTTGCGTATACTGCCGATTGGTCTTCGAGACGTGGTAGCCGCCATAACAGAAATATTTTACCTGTTGTAAAAAAGATTATAGTCAATTCTCGCTATGTGTGTGGCTTTTTGTTGACATCGGTACCACCAGCCACACCCTGTTTTTAAAATTCCTGAGCTGCTGGCTTGATTGAGCCTGCGTTGCGCATTGTTGCACTGTAGTTGGGGGCGTGGCTCATAAATCTAACTGATGATAATTGTGATTAAATTAATCATCAGGGGCTCACTCAACGACAAACGTACGTACATGTGTGTAACGATCATGAAGAGATCTTCCCCGCCATCTCCCGAACCGGTCGTTAAGAGTAAGTACACTTACAGTAGCAGAAAAATAAATGATGATGACTCAAATAAAGATGGAGGAAGCGATGACGAGGAAAACTATGTTCCATATAAATCGCTCAAGGAGAGGAAACGTAAAGAGGTATGAACCGTAATTTATCATCTATTATTTCCTTTTTCATAGCAAGGGGTAGTAGATAATAAAATTATAATAATATAATAAATGTGGAGTTATACTCTTGGAATTGCGTTTACACACTTTTGTACTATCGATGTCCAATACTGTGGCCACGCCCACTTTTTACTGGTAGAGTCAGTTTTGTATCTTCCTTTCTAAACAGATAGAAAAACTAGAACAGTACAAGGCTAAGCGTTACAAACAAGATGGCGGTTCAAACGAAAGGAAGACCAAAGATACCAATAATGCTGACAAAGCAGAGAAAGGTGATGAGAGAGTGAACAACGACCAGCTGGAGTTGGGTCCACGCTCTAAAGTCAGTCTACTTGATCAGCACTCTGAGTTGAAGAAGAAAGCTGAAGGTAAACTATGAAGACAGTCAATTGAAAGTAAACAAATATGTATTGGGTGGGCAGTGCTAAACTGATTGTATATGTACGTGTTATATATGGCATTGGTAACTGCTTGTGTTTGGTACATATATCAACTACTGCAGCTCATAAAGTGTCTGAATTGGACAAGCAACGTGAAGAAGAGGAGAAGATACTCCACAACATCCAGGAGACAAGAGGTATATTATCTAACAAAGTGTAAAAGGGGTAGGGATAGCCAGTAATGCCTAGTATGTGTGCATACATAGTTGTATTAATGAGGAAACTATATAGAAGTTATAATGTTTAAGTTGACCTCTCTTCCCGCCCATTGTAGCTCTCATGAGTGTTGGAGAACTGGCCAAAGGTGTGATATATTCAGAGTCAATTAAAACAGGGTAATTAGAGAGTATATCTAGTGGGAAGGGGCTGGGGAGGGGAGGGGGGAATATACATGATGGACACCTGGTACTGTACTTATGTTAACCCTCATTGTTATGATAGATGGCGGCCACCGCGTTATATATTGAATGCATCCCAGAGTAGACATGATAGAATACGGAAGAAATGGCACATCCTTACTGAAGGGGAGGACCAGCCTCCACCCATAAAGACATTCAAGGTTAATTCATTATGGTAACGGTATTCACGAGGAGTGATTTAATGTTTTGCTGTTCGGCCGGATGTGTAGGAGATGAAGTTTCCTAAAGCAATACTAACTGGGTTGAAGAAGAAAGGAATCACCAAGCCAACACCTATCCAAATACAAGGACTACCGACAATGTGAGGAGTTGTTAAGGGGTTAAATGTATTATTACTTGTCCTGTGTTTGTTAGTTTGAGTGGGCGTGACATGATAGGGATTGCCTTTACTGGTTCGGGCAAGACGCTAGTGTTTACCTTGCCTCTCGTGATGTTCTGTGTGGAGCAAGAACACAAGCTACCTTTTGGTTCAGGCGAAGGGCCTTATGGATTGATAATATGTCCAGCTGTTAGTGTTTGATTAATAAAGAGTATAAATTTAGATGAGCATAACGGTGGCCTGTTGGTCTAGGGGTATGATTCTCGCTTTGGGTGCGAGAGGTCCCGGGTTCAAATCCCGGACAGGCCCTTATTTTTTTTTTTTGTTGTTTTTTTTGTTTTTTTTCTTTCTTTTTTTCTTTCTTTCTTTCTTTCTTTCTTTCTTTCTTTCTTTCTTCTATACTCCTAATTTTATTAACATTGCATTTCTTATCTTTACCACTGTGGTAGCCTACTAGCTAAATTCATTTACTTAGAGGGAATTGGCTACTCAAACATACGAAGTTATAAAGGAGTTAACAGCTGCACTACAGAGTGAAAGGTTTCCCTCCATACAAACTCTCTTATGTATTGGTGGTATCTCAATGAGGGAACAGGTAGAAAGACTTAAAAGGTAAGAAAGAATTCCCTGATTAATTAAAAAAAAATTGATTAATTAAAATTAATTAAGGTTACAGGCTAATGTTTGCTCATGAATATTCATGAGATTATTCATTATTATTATTTTCATAAAATTAAAGTTACAATTGAAAAATAGCAATAGTATTAGCAAACTTTAGGCTTTTACTGACTGATATGTGCAGTTTGCAACGATATAAAACCATCCGAGCACCGTAGCAACACGATATTGTTCATGAGCCTACCGTTCCATTTCCGTTGTCAAATTTCTCTTCCAAGAAAGTATTCCTTTCACTTTTTGATCGACGGATGCCTAAAACAGCTCTATCTCGAGGGCCAGTCATCGAGATATTGGCGAATAAATCCCAAGAAACTTAAAAAATCCAACAATGTTAGTCAATTGTAACAAAAAAATGGCAGTGTTCGACATTTTGCCCAAGCGTTTCTTCTTTCTCTAAAACTCGAAGACTGGCCCAGCATATAAGCCATACCAATCCATTAATTGTTGTTTTGAATCCTACAGGTAAGTAGTCTGTGAGTAAATTGACGACTGCGTCCACTGCTAATGTTCCTCCATTTTTCCTACTCTTCAACACTGTGATTGCCTACATCTTCAAACATTTTTTTTTAATAAAAAGCAGACATTATACCGTAACCTTAACTGGTTATATGTGCATGGATGATGTTTATGATTTTATAGAGGGGTACATATTGTAGTGGCCACACCAGGTAGACTCATGGATTTGCTAAACAAGAAAATAATGAATCTAGAAATATGCAGGTAAGTGGTCGTCCTAGTTATTATTGCACTGCATTTCACACATCCACTCCCCCACCTCCTTACTCTATTTATCTTACCTTTCATTCATCTTTGTTAAGTATGGAAGTAAAGCTAAAAAAAAAAAAAAAAGTGAAGAAAATAAAATTGATCTATTATTGAGCTCTAGCATTATTCATGTTTACTATATTCTATTCACATTGATTCAGTGCCAAGTGTAACAGTGGCCTGTTGGTCTAGGGGTATGATTCTCGCTTTGGGTGCGAGAGGTCCCGGGTTCAAATCCCGGACAGGCCCAGTTATTATTTTTTTTTCAATTATGATTACTCGCATTTACTCACACTTATTTATAATAATCAAGGCTCATATTATAGGAGAGGTAAACGAAGTTAATGGTGGACTTAATACATTCCGCCATTAATTTTATTAGTAAAAGCCTGTAATTATTTTTCTCATTTCTGCATTAGGTATCTGGTTCTGGATGAAGCTGACAGAATGATTGACCTTGGATTTGAGGAAGACATTCGAACTATATTCTCATATTTCAAGGTAAAAGTTGCTAATACATTCAGTATAGTATTACATCGTTCCTCCCTTCCATACTATCCACTGTAGTCCCAGCGTCAGACCCTTCTGTTCAGTGCCACTATGCCCAAGAAGATTCAAAACTTTGCGCGAAGTGCTTTAGTCAGACCTGGTTTGTTACCTGACTGTATTATTTCAGTACTGTACGTTAGATATTGAGCTTGGAATAGGCTAAGTACAGTACTAAAGATGGTCCATTTGTGTTGAGTTGGCACCAGTTCAACAATTGTTTATCCATGAATTAATCATCCCCCCCCCCTCCCCCCCAATGTATATTTCATAGTTAATGTGCCAGGTAGTAGCGCTACTGTGTGGTTATTGTCACTGAGTATTAATAAAAGGTGTTGGGATGACTTCAGCCATTTATGCAGTTCTTTGCTGAATTACTTTTAGCATTAATTTTGACTTAAAGTTTGCCATTCTGTTATGTAACTCCATGCAAACCTTATTTCCATTTCATAGTGACAGTCAATGTTGGTAGAGCTGGGGCCGCTAATCTTGATGTTATACAAGAAGTTGAATACGTCAAACAAGAAGCCAAGATAATCTACCTTTTGGAGTGTCTTCAAAAGACCCCTCCCCCTGTATGTCACATGACATATAACTGATGGTCATGTGACCATGATAGAACCACACAGTGTGTACTTACAAACCATACAGTGTGTAATTAACGTTTTAATATTATAGGTTTTGATTTTTTCTGAGAAGAAGGCAGAAGTAGATGATATTCATGAATATTTGCTCCTCAAAGGAGTGGAAGCAGTTGCTATTCATGGAGGGAAAGGTAACGTCATATAAACAGAGATCTCCTGGCCTTTAATAGACCCAATATACTACTACAATGTTTACAGATCAGGAAGACAGGCACTGGGCAATTAGAGAGTTCAAGGAGAGTAAGAAGGATGTTCTGGTAGCCACTGACATTGCCTCTAAGGGACTCGACTTCACAAATATACAACACGTTATTAACTATGACATGCCAACTGATATAGAGAACTATGGTATGCAGTAATAGCTTATGGTCATAGTAACGAGCTATATTATTACTATACAGGCTAGGACCCTTTATAAAAACAAATTGTTCATTATATATAATGCACTTTAATTAAAAGACCCTACACAATTCTACCAGGTTAAAATGTTTTGACTATATAGGTTTACGAGGTTTTAATGGGTTAAAATTCCACAAGTGTATTTCCATATTTTAGACATTACACAAAATTTCTTTTTTTTTATGATGCATGAGCAATCTCCTTTGGGAACTTCTCAATACATTATATACATATACTCAGAAAGTTTCTATTTAAAGCCCACCAGTTTTGTTCGTCCTAAAAGAATGAGGCTTCGATACAAAAGTGTGGTTATGTGATTGATCTACTTGTGTTATGGCACCTTAGTAATGCCACTTTGCGATTAGTATACAGTAAACATGCGCTGCAGTACAAGTCTAATTTCCTCATTGGGTTTGTGATAGATGTTTATAGTTTGTATGGTGAAATATGATGATTGCCTTGTTGTTAGAGAACTGCACTGTGATCATGTTTTGTCAGTTTGTCATAGTCTTTATTATTGTTAATTGACAGTTCATCGTATTGGAAGGACTGGTCGTTGTGGTAAGACTGGAATAGCTACTACATTTATTAACAAAGGTTGCGGTGAGTCATCATATACATGCATGCATTGTAAAGTAACTCAGATCATTGATTTGTTGATTTGATCATTGATTTTGATTTCATGATTTGCTCTGTAGATGAATCAGTTTTAAGGGATTTAACTGCTCTTCTAGCTGAAGCGAAACAGCGAATACCGCCATTTTTGGCCTCCTTTGACTTATTACAAGATGAAATTGCAGTCCAGGACATGGGAGTTGGTGGTAAGTGCATATATTATTATATTGTTATATTAAAGTGGTGCAAGCCTCATGCAGTATCAGTAGATTCATTCACATGGTAATGATAAACTATTACTTATTGTTATCCTTTTATGAAGATGATCAAGGTTGTTCCTACTGTGGTGGTCTGGGTCACCGAATCACTGACTGTCCCAAACTTGAAGCAATCCAAAAGAAACAGACTGTTAATATCGGGAAAAAAGATTATCTTGCATCATCAGCAGCGGACTGGTAGTGCAAAAGCACTTCAATCACAATCCATCATAATTATCATAACTGTTAATTAATTTCATTCTCTACATTATTTTATAGTTACTTGCGACCACTTTTTTAGTTTTTGGCCATTTATAATTTTCAAGATTACAATCATAATCAGTACACACTCTTGTTATAAGGATCGAACACTATAAATATGGTGGATTTTGCATTGAATCCGCATTGCACGCTGACTCCTTAGTCAACTCCGATTTTACCGTCCAACCCCGCTCCTACACATTTGCTTCAATTAACTTATTCATACGACTGCTGATTGTGTGGTAACCAGGCTATATCATGTTTTCTCAGGTTATCTGTGAGCTGTATTCAATTAAAGCTGGCTATATGCAAGATTTGTGTTGATCATGATAATTTCGTACATTGTATCATGCGAAATATAAATCTATACTAAATAATTGTAAATTTTATCAGTTGGTAGTATGCTATATAGTCAACAAGGCTACAGCATGTGTGTATGGCCAGCCAGATTAGATCTAGCGTGCTTAATTCTCATGAAGTACCATGCAATTGCATATATCCTGCTGCAGGCTATACAGATCCAGAGGTGTAGCTTATATACTTCCACTATCTATTGTGGAATGTGCATGATGATATATATAGCCTTTGTGGCCATGCCTCGAAAATTTTTTTTTGTTTTATTGGTAAAACAAAGACTCGATATACTGAGCTGCAAAAAGTAATAATTAAGAGTCATGAGATATAATATAAATAGCAATAATAGTGTGGAATATGAATTACTGTAGATTAATTGAAAGGTGTTGATATAATAGTATAGTTTAAAAGAAGAGAAGGAGTCAGAGGAGCTATAGCGAATATTAAGGGGAAGAGAGTTCCATACATTGATTATACTGTTGGTAAAAATGAGGAGGAGAAACATTTAGTTTTACAAAAAGGTTAGGAGGAATAAGAGTTAGATCGTCAAAGGAGCTATAGTGAATGGGATAGGAAGGGGGAGGTTTAAAAAGAATTAAAGATTTTATTTGGACAAAACGAGCTAGAGATTGTTAAATATCTTGTATAAAAGAGTGAGCTTAAAAGATAAATAACGAGAGGACAGTGACAAAATAGAAAAATGAGAGAGTAAAGCATTGTACCTCAACCCCCATGCCCTTCCCCGAGCAGACCCTTATGATAGAACCTCTGCGCACCCTCAAGGAGAGCAGCATCTATACCCTGTAACTTAGTTATCTTTTCTTTCCAGTTACCTGCATATTCTCAATGTATTGCTCTTTCTGGCTTTCCGCCACGCAGCTGGCATGATTTTGTGACAGTTGGACTAATTAGGTTATGTCAAATGCATTATACCTGTTTGAAAACACGTCTGAATCAGTTATTGACAACTAACAAGCTGATAACTCAACACCTCGAGTTGCAATATAGTCTATAAAATGTGTGGTTCATGCTGTAGCAGGGCCAAAAGCACAGCCTCATGCAGCTAGATTTAATCAGCTAGATCTGAGTAATTATGAATTTAAAATTTGCACAATGTTTTTGTAACAGTAGTTACCATATTGTGTCTGTTCATACCATATTTGAAAGGTATAGATCTTCTTGCTATTGCAGGACGAGCAGTCTGTATATGCACTATATAGTATTAGATACATCATGTTATATATGTTCCTAATAATTTTGCAGGTGAAGATGAACCAGTTTTAGCCTACAAATATGTGAGTAACTATGAGTTGATCTGGAATGATAGGGGAAGTGGTGCTGATAGGGATGTTTCAATATGGCGACCTATTGATATCGAAGCTGGATACAAGCTACTGGGAGATGTCGTGGTGCCAGATTCACATGGGGAGCCAAGAAATCGTGCAATGACTGTTGTCAGTCTTAGCTCTAATACACTCAAGGAACCTGTTGGTTTTACTCGAATATGGTGGGATAAAGGAAGTGGGGCAGACAGTGATGTTGCCATTTATCGTATGGAGCCACCTGCTGGCTACACCTGTCTAGGGCACATTGCTATTGCATCATACACTAAAACACCTACAGCGGGACAATATCGGTAAAGTATAATAGTTTGTAATAATAAGAATTTAATGATTGCCAATAAGTTCAATAACGATTTGCATTATTTTTTTAATTAAATATCATATCAAACAGCTGTGTCAAGTCTGAGTATGTCACTCCAGGAAAGTATACGTCAGTTTGGACGGATAGCGGCTCGGGAGCAGATGAAGACGTTGGACTATGGAGTAATACGGAAGAGGGTCACGAAAACACAGCAATGTTTTCCAACACTTTCACTGCAGTGCGTTCTCATGGAAGCATATCCGGGTCACCATCTCTCTTGCACATCGACTATTTAATATCATATGCGTTGAGGGTACCAGACTTTGATGTTTCTCTTATTGCATTGAAAGTTTATGAAATTAGCAACTATAATAGCATCTGGGATGACAAGGGAAGTGGAGCCGATAACGATGTCTCCATTTACAGAGCTAAAAGGGAATCTGGATCCTATTCGCTGGGTGACCAGGCTGTCAGTGGATACTCTGCTCCCAAGGTTTTTTACCTTGCTCAGGCATTAATACGTGATGCCCTTGACCCCCCCATCGGATTTCGGGAAATTTGGAACGATAAAGGATCTGGTTCAAACAGCGATGTTACAATTTACTCTCCCATATGCAAAGCAGGGTATATAGCAGTAGGAATGGTTGCAAGGGCTTCTTATTCTGGCCAACCAAGTACCGATGATATTCGATGCGTTAAGAGTGAGTATACAATGAAAGGCTCTTGGTCTGAAGTATGGAACGATAAGGGATCTGGTGCTCGCGATGATGTGACCATATATAGCGCTATAGCTAATAATAAGAACGGCCAAGGTGTTAATGGTATGTCTGCTGTTAAACAACATGGCTCAATGGATACCACAGCTTATGTATTGAAAACTAGACGTATTCAGTACATATTCGGTAAACCCGCAATAAAATACACCCTACAAAATGTGGTCTATGATTTCGGTAATAGTCAAATACTCACCTCAACTCCTCAAGTATTGGCACGTACGGAAATCGAGAATCAGGGGGAAACTAAACAAATTGTCACTCGTATTTTGACATACACCTATGAAGAGACGCATGACTGGAGTGAGGCGCATAGCCTGGAGGTGGGAGTTGAAAGCTCAATTACAGCTGGTATGCCTGATGTTGCTTCAGCTTCAGTAAGTATATAAATATAACTATATGATAATAACGCTTGCAATATTATGGTTGTATAATTACGATAGGTTACTATGACACAAACTGAGACTACAACCACTTCATGGGGTGAGAGCTATACTGAATCTAAAAGCGATTCGATTGAGGTTCAGGTCACCATCCAGGGTAGATCAAAGAAGGAAGCCGTTATCCATTCCACTCGCTATACCGCTGATCTACCCTACACTGCTACTCTGATAACAACCTATGCCGATGGTACCACAGTCACTAATGACAATTTTAGTGGGATATATAAGGGAGTCCATGTTGATGAGGTGTACGTCACATTAGGTCCTGATATTCCCCTTTAGTTGAGTCCCATATTTGTGTGGGATCAAATAATTTTGAACAATTTACTATTTAATTTTTCGTAGAGTATAGTATATAGAGTATTAAGAAAACATAGATCAGTATAATAGTATAATTTGAAAATAAAAGTTAATTGTTTACAAGGGGAAACAATTAGGGAAAAATGCATGACCACTGCGCACCGGGGATTAAACCCACATATAGAACACTTTATAGAGTATCACCTTGTGTGTGTATTATATTAAGCCTAATTCTTTTAATCAATGAGCCCCATGCACCCTATTCACAACCATATAATCACTATTGAATCATATAAAGTGTACTATTATACGGTATATTATGCATATATACATGTATAGCATGATGGCATAATACACTGAGCTGAGTTTGATTGAAATGAGGGGAGGGGCTGGAAATTGCATGCTCTGTATATAGCAGACACTGTGGGCTGCAACTGGAGATTAATTAATCAAGTTAAATGCATGTATACTATACAGTATACCCACGTACCGATGGGCTGCCGGGAATTTAGTGCAGGCTATATAAAAGATTGTATATATAAGGAAGCCACCGTTTCCTCTAGCGCTCTCCATCATTTGTATATCTGTTCACTTCAATTACGGTGCCTGCATGACCATATCAGATTGGTAGCACAAGCACCTCAATCACTCTTATAATCCATCATAATTATGATTGGCCATTAATTTTATTCTTCACATTGTATTTATTACAACAAATTATATACAGTAATAACAATAAACTTATTATTAATAATGAATATAGCTGAACCCTAATTATAATTAACATCTGAAAAATCTAATTACCAGTAGTCTGAACAAACGAACAAAGAAGTAAAACTTAAGTCAGCACAAAGAAAAGCAAAAAGTTACATAATAATGCAAAACATTAAAAAGTAGATGAGGGCCAAGTGCATGTCCAGAACCATGCATTCAACGAAGCACTTCCCCTCTTTACAGCCAGCTGTTGACAAGCTTTAAGTCAAACAAGATGCTTCCCTGGGTTTACCACACTGTGGAGGGATTATTTTTTATCTGCCCTGACCACTTTTTTTGACCATTTATAATTTTTAAGATTACAATCATGACATGCACATGCACTCCCTTGTTACAAGGATCAAACACTAATTAAAATATGGCGGATATACTGTTACATTAATTGAATCATTACACACTCACTCACGCGTCCATCATAAATCATGCCACATGCATGAATAAGGTGATGTTTGTAGTAAATATAGTATAGACTATATATATTATGTTTTCTCAGGTTATGCACACACACGTGTGATGTTTGTATAATTCAAATACTTTCATGGTCAATTGTCATTGATTAAATTTTGTCAGTCAAACGTGTTAAATTTAAAGTCGCAACATAATCATGCACCTTGTTTTAATTTGAGGTACAGTCAGGCTAGTCTCGTGGGCCCGCAAGACTAAGTCAGGCCACATGATCACTTCACTGTCCTGTTGCACTGATGCATCATTTTAGTTTCTCACCATGCAACTGATTAGACGTCTATATAATGCAAAAAACATATTGTATATAAGCTGGTAGTGGTATTGTGCAGTTTGCCAATAATGTACATAACTTTATTATGAGGAGTTATAAATTGTGCTCGAAAGAGATATAGCTATAAACTCCGGTGAAATTAAAAAAAAAACGGAATGGGAATGTCCTCAATTTGCATGCATGTATTACATGTGGGATGATTTTGTGATTCTTTAATTGCGGTGGCATGGTCTAAGTCTGCATGGAGGAGCTAGTGTATATTACATCTTATGCCTGCAAAACTGTCAAACTCTTCATTGACCAAGCTGTTTGTGAACATCATGATTGAATCAATTTTTGACAGCTTCAGATGATTGATTAGAACACCATGCACGCATTATAAAACACATAATATATAGCTAGTCTAGCTATGCTGTATGAGGTTTTACTGTGTTCACGCATTAGCCTTATAAGCTTGCATGTAGATAGATTCTGTGTGTAACTGGATTTGATGATTATGGCACTGAAATTGAACAGCGTTTTCATTATAGCAGCTGTCATCTTGTGTTCTTTCACACCATGTTCAAATGGGATTTTTTCATCATGGTGTTCTATAATGCCATCTTTATGCTCAAAAAGCATAGGTATATAAATGTATATTCACCTATATTATAGTGCCTTATGCAGCCTGTCAGTGTTATGCAGTTTAGTAGATATTTTTAGTTTATTTTGTATAATTATATATTAGGTGTAACTGATCCGGAAACTACCCCAAACCCTGTTATAGCCTACAAATATGTGAGCAATTATGACTTGATCTGGAATGATAAGGGAACTGGTGCTTACAGCGATGTTTCAATATGGCGACCTAAGGATAACCAAGCTGGATACCGGCTGCTGGGAGATGTTGCAGTTAACTCACATGGGAAGCCAAAAAATGCTGCCATGACAGTCATAGCTGCTGTATATGGCTCTGGGATGCTCAAGGAACCAGAAAGTTTCACTCGTATATGGTGGGATAAAGGAAGTGGGGCAAAAAGGGATGTTGCCATTTATCAAATGAATCCACCTGCTGGCTACACATGTCTAGGGCACATCGCTGTCACATCATACAGTAAAAAACCTACAGCAGGACAATATCGGTATGGTATTATAATAATTATACTCAATAAGAATGATAATACCAATAATATTCATGAACTTCCTTTATTTTTACTTACCTATTCCATCTCAGCTGTGTCAAATCTGAGTATGTTACTCAGGGAAAGTATAAGTCTATTTGGAAGGACAGCGGCTCGGGAGCACATCAAGATGTTAGACTGTGGAGCAACACGGAAGAGGGTCACGAAGACATAGCAATGTTTTCCAACACTTTCACTGCAAAGAGGTCTCATAGCAGCATATCTGGATCACCATATCTCTTGAACAGTTACAAACTAATGCCATATACATCAAGGAAGCCAGAGTTTGATACGTCTCTTATTGCATTGAAACTCTATGAAGTTGACGATTACAAGAGGATTTGGAAAGACAAGGGAAGTGGAGCCTATAAAGATGTCTCCCTTTATAGAGCTAAAGGTGAATCTGGATTCTATTCACTGGGTGACCAGGTTCAGGGTGGATACTCGGCTCCTTCGGTGCTTTACCTTGCTCAGGCAGTGACAAATGATGCCCTTGACCCTCCCACTGGGTTTCGGGAAATTTGGAACGATAAAGGGTCTGGTGCATACAGCGATGTCACAATCTACTCTCCCATATGCAAAGGAGGGTATAGAGCAGTAGGAATGGTTGCAAGGGCTTCCTATTCTGGCCAACCAAGTACTGATGATATTCGATGCGTTAAGAGTGAGTATACAAGGACAGGCTATTGGTCTAAAGTATGGAATGATAAGGGATCTGGTGCTAGTAAGGATGTGACCATATACAGGGCTAAAGCACATAACAGGTGGGGCCAAGGTATCTTTGGTATGTCGGCTGTTGATAGACATGGCTCAATGGGTACCACTGCTTATGTATTGAGGTCTAGTCGTCTCCAGTACATAGTGGGCGAGCCTGCAATAAAATACACTCTGAAGAATGTGGTCTATGATTTCGATAATAGTCAAATACTCACCTCAACTCCTCAAGTATTGGCACGTACTGAAATTGAGAATCAGGGGGAAACTGAACAAAGTGCCACTCGTGTTCTGGAGTACACCTATGAAGAGACACATGACTGGAGTGAGGAGTATGGCCTGGAGGTGGGAGTTGAGAGTTCAATCACAGCCGGTATTCCTGATATTGCTGAGGCATCGGTATGTATGAAATATACTGTATAATATAATGCATTCAATGGTTAGTATATACTATTGTATAATTTATATAATTATAATAGATTACTGTATCAGTAACTGAGACTACAACCACTTCATGGGGTGAGAGCTATACTGACTCTAAAACTGATTCAATCGAGGTTGAGATAACCATCCAGGGTAGGTCAAAGAAGGAAGCCGTTATTCAATCCACCCGCTATACCACTGATCTACCCTATACTGCTACTCTGATAACAACCTTTGCTGACGGTTCCTCAGTCACTAATGATGATTACAGTGGGGTATATAATGGAGTCCATATTGATGAGGTGTACGTCACGTTAGGTCCTGATGTTCCCCTGGATGAAGTCTCTGATTAATACAGAGTATTTAAATGTGGAACTGAAAATTTGAATAATTAGAGTATAGTTATTAGTGGGATCTAGTAGAACACTAGCTGTTAGTAAACTGTATAGAAAAGTAGAACATTAATTGTAGTTTAATAATATTATTATGATGTAATAAATAATTAAGTTGCATGAGGACTGAAACTGCTTGCATAAATAGAATTTAATGAGCCCCTCCCACTTAGACTACACTGTATACAATGGCACACTTTAAAGGACTTGAAATATACTTTTTTTAAAAAAAACAATAATTATAATTATAAAAACAATCATTAGTAAAAAAAGTTCAATAAAAAAAAAAATGGATTGGATTGCCTCTGATCACATTTGATTGATTGATTTATTTATTGTCTACAGTTTAGACTCCGGTATAATGTATCCTTGCTGTATAGTTGAAGCAATCACATCACCAGTATGGCTGTGTATTCTAATAAAACAAATATAACATTACACATACAATACACTACACATATATAGCTTATGGTAGTTACCTTGAGTTGTTGGAAGTAACTCCATCAGTTCCTGAATAATGGCATTCCACTTCAAACAAATGCCATTCATTAAAATCAATGTGATTAGCATGAAAATGAACTGAGTGGTTCAGTGAGACAACGTTGGTCACACTTAAATGGGGGAACCTGTTTAGGATCACTGCAGTTACTCCCAAGTCACTGGCACACAGCAGAGCTAGATGATGGTCATTTTGGTCGGCACCGCCACTCTGGCCGTTAATGCACTCTGGTAATAGATGTTCTGGCTTTATCCACATCCTAAGTCTAACGAAATACATAACAGTGAGTTGTTTATAAGTAAAGATTACTTGAGCATACCTTGGTTCCTCTGGCAATGGCTGTTCTTGTATTAAATTTACTAGTGCAACTTCTTTAGAGGCAAGTTCAATCCAATTAAAAGATTCCTTTTGAATATGAGCATTGGGTTTAGGGACAGTAACATCTGAAGGTATGAGGTGCTTGTTATAATATAGATTGGCTCGTGGCGGCTTGCCACTTGTTGCTTTAAATGACACTAAACATGTAATGATGGGTTTATCATTCTGTCTGCCCACGACACTTCTATAGATAAATGTTTGTCCATCCTTCACTCGACTAACGTGATAGCTAACTTGACCTTTCATGCCTGGTCTAATATAGTTGCAGTGAACTGAGTTAATGAGATAGCCAATGGCTTCCTGTTGATCATCCTGTCTAGAGCCAACAGTCATTAAAGCTGCTTTAGCTGCCAGGCCTACAATATGTCCTCCAAACGCTCTATCATCAAAATAACCCGTCTTAAACTCTCCAATAAACGTATCAACACCGATACCTATAATACAGATTAACAAAATCAATAATGATTAGCGGGTTCACAGACTAATGATGGATCACCTTACTTGTAAGGTTTAGCAACTCCATTTTAACCACACCTTTATGCCTATTCAGCAAATAGGGGGAGGGGCTCATATAGTATATAAGTTAATATTAACTAACGAGCCCCTCCTATTACCCCGGCCCCATCTGGATGACTTGAAGAGTACTGAACTAAACAAGGAAAGAAATTACCTTATTAATGTGCGAATAAGTGAGTTACTGATTGACTTAAGATGATTGATTGTGAGATGAGTTGTGTTATGATCAATGACTGTATAAATAATACATTATATAATTGTATCTTATACTGTACGGCGAGTTGTAATGATGTGTCAGTGTGCTATGTAATGATGATGTGTGATACGGTACAACAACAGTACAGTAATGTAGAACCGTTTAATGGAGAATATATTATTGAAGTGAATAGGGTTGCCCAGCACAGCTTGATCACTGATCATCATTAGTAGCATTAATCATTGGAATAATGGCCAGTTATGTATATCGGTGATGGGAGGAACACTATTAGGAGCTGACACGATTTGCTTAACTTGTTTATTAATGTGGTCACGCCTGTTTAATTAATGTTAATAATTTATAAAACACAATTACAGTGTATATAGTATATACCATACCTTGTATATGATGGTGACTATATGAATGGTAGACACACTATGTACCAGTAGTATGAGGGTTAGGCCGGGAGCTAGGGTCATTAGAGTAAGGGGGTAATTGCCCACAATAATGATGACCCATTGTTCTGAGTGCACGGGTTAGTGAAGTATTGGTTGATTACGTACTGGATGACTGACCTGCAGTATCATTTATATATTACTATAGCTTCTAGTCACATATGTACTAGTCTATGTGTACCTTGGAATATGTTGTCATTCTCTTATACGGAATGTAATCAATATTAATTGATTGATAGTCCATACTCAATGGTATGTACAATGTCACTATGAGAGAGTCGTATTGATATAGGAGAGGAATAGGAGCCATTGTCTTCATTAGCTATAGCATTAGTACGAATATATACCTATAGTTTTAGGCAGAGGTTATTGATAAAAATAAATACATGTATTTACAATTGAATTATACCTCTGTCATATTATCACTCTTGTCAATATGATAACTGAACCTGGTTTTCCAGCTAGCAGAGTATATAAGTGTTACTATAGCTGCTATACATATTATAGACCATATTCCAATCTATTCCTGCACATGTGTAAAGATATAATGTGGTAACTTTATTGATTACTAGTGATAAGAGGTGTTACCTGAATGAGATACCTCCTTGGTTATAATAATAACTAGTATGTTAATGCAGTTAGCTACCATAATCTATCAGCAGCTGGTATTAGCAATGGGAAGAACACTATAGTGACTTGATATGCTTAACACTGGCACTGCGTTTACAGGCTGTATAATTGCTGTGTCTGTTGGAAATAAATATACTATAGTAATTATAATACATAGCGTGTGTACATGCAGGTTCAGTATACCTAATAATGGTGGATACAGTATACCATATATCAGGGGAAAGATACACTATAGCCTCAATAACCATCTACTGATGCATTCAAATGACTGATCTGTATTACATAACGTTATATAATGATTATAATAATTCACAATATGTACCTTTATATGCTGTCGTTTACTTGTAGAAATAGTTGTGTCATGCTTATGACTTGATGAAGGGTATGTATGGCCTTCACAGTGAGAGAAGCTTATTAATATAATTATGTGTTAGTATCAGTTGCAGAAAAGCTACGAAATAGATTACATAAGCTGATTGCTGAATTCCTTTAAACTGAGCTTACCACTGATGAGGGCTGGCTCTTAGTTTCTTAATGGAGGTACTTCAGCCATATTAGTCTGCAATAGTTGAACTACTGTATCATTATCACTAATGAATGCATGTTCAGATGCTGTGAGTCCCTCATAGTCTGATATAGGGTCACATTGTCCTGACTGTATAGTAATAGCTGTACTGTTTCATTGTGACCGTAACTTGTATCAATGCAGTTCGACCATTACGTTTATTCCTTACATTGGGATCGACTCCCTTCTATAGTAATAGTTCAACTATTTCATTATAGCCTTCCTGACTAGCAGCCATGCAGTGGTGTCCATTCATCGTTAGTGGTTAAAGTGGGGTCAGTATTGTGTTTCAATATTATTGTACAGTACGCATATAGTGATGCCTGCATGTTCTAATGGCGTCAGTTGTTTTGTGTGCTAGGATCAGCATCAGCTGCTCTCATTGGCATATATCACAGGAAAGTCCTAGTCTCACAGTTGGCAGAATTAGGGTTGACTTCATGTTGAATTAATAGTAGAACTATTTTTGGATAACTCTTTTGACTAGCGTACATCATTGGAGTCCAGCCAGCACTGTCTGGTATGTTATGGTCAGCTTTATACTTGAGAAGACATTCAGCTAAGGAATAGTGATTATTAACACAAGCATATTTAATAGCAGTAGATCCATTTTTACTTCGTACATTAGGATCATGGCCTTTGGCTAATAGCAACTCAGCAATTTTCTGATGACCATTCATACTTGCTAGCATTAGAGCTGTTATACCATTAAGGACATTTCTGGTCATAAGATTATTACCAGTTGTGTTAATCAACAGTTGAACCAATTTGTGATGCCCCTCTTGACTAGCAACCATTAGTGGTGTCCAGCCATCATTATCAGATACATTAGGGTTGGCATTGTGTTTTAAAAGTGTTTCTATTACTGAGTAATGGCCATTGAAGCATGACCAATATATTGCTGTTTTGCCTTTGTTGTCTTGGTCTTGTATGCTAGATTTACATGTAGCTCTCTTTTGTAAAAGCACTTTAACTGCTTCATTATGGCCATTTTGGCTAGCGTTCATTAAAGCAGTTTGTCCACTTTTCTTGTTTGCTACATTTGAATCAACTTCATTCAGTAGTAAGAGTTCAACTATTTTGTAATTTCCCTTATAACTAGCTGATATTAGTGGTGTCCAGCCATTTTTGTTGGATATATTTGGGTTGGCATTGTGGTTTAAAAGTGTTTTTGTCACTGTGTAATGGCCATTCAAGCATGATAGATTTATGGCTGTATTTCCATTACTGTCATGTGTGTTAGGGTCATGTCCAGTAGATAGCAAGTGTTCAACTATTTTGTGGTTTCCTCCTTGACTGGCAGCCATTAATAGTGTTATTTCATCGGGACTTGCTATAGTAACATTGTGTTTTAAAGTGAATAGTAGATGATTAGCAACCTCATGGTTACCATGGAGACAGCTTACCATCAATTGTGTTAATCCATCGTGTGTGATAATGTTAGTATCAGCATCAGCTTGTACTAGTGTTTGATAAATGTCAGTGGTTTTAGCCACCATTACTGCCGTACGTCCGCTATTGTCTTGTTTATTAACATTAATATTAACTCCAGTGGTTGTCAGTAGGTGTTTAACAATGTTCTCATGGCCATTCTCACTAGCTATGATCAGTGGTGTTTGTCCTTGTTCATCAGTGTGATCAGCATCAATACCCATTTCCAGTAATAACTGAACTGCCTCAAT
>JAYJLX010039057.1:0-15204 GCA_036873525.1 Chalinula nematifera
GGAACCCGAGGTTGGGAATGGCCTTTTCTACCCCCCCCCCCCCCCCCCCCCCACCCCCACTGCCTGCTCTTATACACCGTCTGACTAGATCTGTTCAGTAAAACTAGCCAGTACTGTTGTGTTGTTTTTGCTCTAACTCACTGTTTCCCCAAGTCTCTTCTCCTTCATCTGGTTCCTCATATCTTGCTCTTTTTGTAGGCCTGTCCAACAGGAACTCGTCTGCCATATGTGTTTGACCACCACGTGTTCGAACTATCTAGAAAGCATTTAAAGAGCCACGCCCACATCAATAACCGAGTCCTAATTTATAACCTCAGCTCATGCTTTGACCCTAAATGGTGAATTTGTTTAGACTAAGTCTTCCCCAAATGATAGGATCTGCGGTAATTGGTGTAGCTAGCGGTGTTTACATCTTCAAGCCGTATTTTGCGTCGATTAAAGCACAGAAAGATGTTCTCTCCATCACAGAAGGAACCGTGAACACTGCCAAAAACCCAGCAGACGACAATCATTTGAAATAAAAGTTATGATTTATAAAGATGGACTGAAGTATATCATAGATTTATATGTCATAATTCATTATTTTTGTTGTGAAAACTTTGAAAAAGCACACATTCAGTCATCCCCACGTGGAAGCACGTGTAGTCTATAATTCCATCGAGGGGTGTGGTTTAGTAGAGTAATGGCGTTTCAGCTGAACCCTAACGTAAGAAGAATTCTAAAGCTCAACAACACAACCGTTGTTTGCATAATGGGATCCGTCATAATCTTGTTTCTGTTGTTTTGCCTACGATCTGTATTCAATGGAGGAACGGCTGCTACGCCTTATCTCGGTTCGCCCGCCATCAAGCTCGAAGGAGGAGAGTTTGTCGTCAGAGGAAAGAAGATGCGATTGTTGAGTGGATCGATTCACTATTTCAGAGTAGTTCCGGGTTATTGGGAAGACAGAATGAGAAAGCTCAAGGCAATGGGATTGAATACCGTGGAAACGTAATCACATGTTAGATATTATATTATGTATTCGCAGATGTTTGATGATGGAATCTCCAAAGATATTTCACTTTCTATTCTTACTGCAGTGCTGTCAATACATAACAATGAGACTGTAGTCCAGTCTTGTGAAGTCAGACCCTCTCACTTTTGTTCCGGGATGTTTTTTAAAAGCCACATGATTTTGATGTGCTGAATCAATTAAAAAGTTGTCAAAATTAAATATCAAAAAAACTTTATTTTAACCATCTAATAGCCTTTGAACAACTGATAAACCGAGTATATAATCCTAAAACAAATGCAGTAGATCAGACCCTCTGCGAGCTGCAACAAGTGGGAGGGCGTGGCTTGTTTCCTTGCTTTTTTGAAGGTCTTTTATATATCCATTATGCGTGGGCGTATGTTTTAAAAAATTCTGTACAACCAGACTTGAGTGTAATAATTATTATTTGAGTATTGTGTTTCAGGTATGTTTCATGGAACTTGCATGAACCAAAGCCGGGTGAATTCGATTTCACCGGAATACTGGACATCAAGAGATACATAGAAATAGCTCAGAGACTGGGTCTGAATGTTATTGTGAGACCAGGACCCTACATCTGTGCCGAATGGGATAATGGTGGATTGCCAGCGTGAGTGAGATGTTTACCATGATAATAACCCAATGACGTGTTAGTTTCCTCTGTTTTTAAAGTTGGTTGCTGCACGACCCTAATATGAGGGTCAGAACACCTTACCCTCCGTATCAAGAGGCAGTTGAACGATTTTTCACTGTACTTTTCGAAATATTGAAACCTCTTCAAGTAAATTATAAATAACGTATCCCTACCTTCCTTCTTGTCTGGCCTTCCTTATCTAATCTGTCTCTCTTTGTTTGTCTTTATCTGTTCCTTTAAATATCTCTTTCATTTTTTTAGAGTGCTTATGGTGGACCAATCATTGCCTTCCAAGTAGAGAACGAATATGCTCAAGCAGCTGAGGCATCTAAAGAACATATGATTTTCCTTTACAAGGTAATAATGAGCAGCGTGGGAGGGGGGGGGGGGAGTAACTGATTGACAGTGTATATTATCCTGTACATGTATTGTGATCAATATGTTTGCAGCTGATGAGGGGATTGGGTTTGGTTGAACTATTTGTGACTTCTGATGGGGGAAATGATCTGGAGAAATCGAAACAGCTGCTCCCAGACAGTAGTGGTATGTGTATGTACGTATATACATATATGTATATATGTGTATATGTGTATGTGTATGTATATGTGTATGTGTATATGTGTGATAGTGTGGTTAACTGATAAGGGGTATAAGCAGTGATAATGTGTGTGTGTGTGTGTGTATTTAATAGCAAGCCTGTTATTACTTGTGTTATGTATATAATTATGTACAAGATGCATGATATGGAAGTAACAATTTTAATGTTCAACTCCAATGCATGTAACATCTGTCCTATGTTAAAAGAGTCTTGTCCTATTTACCATACTCTATAGTGATAGTATATTTGATAGATAGTAATGGCTACAGTTTGTATTGATAATATTCTCATTTCTAATTATGATGTATACAGTTTTAATGACGGTTAATTTCCAATCTGATCCAAGTAAGAGTCTGCAACAGTTAGTGGCCGTTCAACCTGCCAAGCCCATGATGGTGATGGAGTTTTGGCCGGGTTGGTTTGACCACTGGGGTCAGCCTCATTTACACAGGGACGTATTGCCACACGACCTCACCAACCGGATATCAACCATTCTAAAAATGGGTGGATCCTTCAATTTATACATGTTTCATGGTGAATGAGATATAAATATAATTATGGATAATTTTATCAATTATAGTTTTACAGGTGGAACTAACTTTGGCTTCATGAATGGGGCGAACATAGTTGATATGCAATACAGACCTGATGTGACTAGTTATGGTAAGACAATGTACTGAGAGAATATAGTTTACATTTTGTGATATTGATTTGGGAGTTGTATTCATATAGTCCCATGCCAACATAGTTATTTAATATGCAAGTCGTGTAACAGTTAATTCAATTGCTAGATTAATTCCATTTGTGATACATCAGTGAGTGTAATAATATGCTTCTATTACTGCTTATTAATCCACCTTAATTAGACTATAGTGCCCCTTTGAGTGAGGCTGGTGATGTTACTCTTAAATACTCTGGTCTCAGGACGGTATTAATTGAGCACGTCCCCAATAGCATCAGTAAGGAAGGACCCCACTATCGTTGTGTTATATTGTAACTAGTGATGTCATAATAGGTATGCCCCTGCCTGATTATCCTTTGATTGAAACCAAAGCTGCTTATGGTATGGAATAAATTATTTATTATACTTGTAAATGACGTTCTATTTTATAAATTAGGCGAAGTTCAGCTGACTCTATACTTGAAAATGGTTCACAGTCTAGACTACACTCCGGTAAAAATGACCACACCCACAATATTAAAATGGCTGCCAAATTATTTTTCGCTTGATTTTTTCTTCTCCTAGCCACCTCATGAATCAGACGTAGTGATGCCGATGGAATACCTTCCTCTAAACGATAATACAGGTCAGGGATATGGGTATATCCTCTATAGGACAATGATACCCTCGACAAGTAGGAAGGTCACTATATCTTCGCTCAACGATCATGGAGTGGTATGTGGGTGTGGCAAGTTGGGTGTGGTTTAAATGGTTGTCTCTCTCTCTCTCTCCCCTAGGCTCTCCTAGATCAGGAACCTGTGAGTACATTATCATCATTTGCCAAGCAAAGCTTCCTCCTAAACACTAAAATAAAAGTATTCCATAACATGAAGTGCAATCATTGCTTGTGTTAACATTATTATGCCTCCTATATATAAGGAAGGCGATAGGGAAAGTTGCACGTTAGACCTCCTAGTGGAGAATTGTGGGCGTGTCAATTTTGGCCCAACTGTAGGAGAAAGGAAAGGTATTATTTAATGTTTTTTTTTAATTAACTTTATTAATTTTTGGCTTAATCGTATATTCTTTTTAAAGGGATCAGTGGGGACGTGTTAGTGGATGATGTACCTCCCTCCAAATGGAAGATATATTCATTTGAGTTCAAGCGTACCTTCATAGAACAGTAACTACGTTATAAAAGACTATTGTCATTAGCTAGTCAATGATTATTGTTTCGTTATTATAGAATAACTACAGGCGGTCTGTGGAGTCGTACTCCCGCCCCTTCCAATGTAGGACCCGCCATGTATAAGGGTGACTTCTCCATCAAAGAAACTCCAAAAGATACATTCATTGATATGCAAGTAAGGAAGGAGAGTGGCTTCTTTAATTGCAGGTAGCGAAATAAAATGGCCGTTTAACTCCTTTTCTTTACAATAGGGTTGGACCAAAGGAATTGTCTTCATTAATGGAGTAAATCTCGGTCGGTATTGGAACATTGGTCCACAGCAGACCCTTTATGTACCGGGACCACTGCTGAAACGAGGGATCAACAGAGTATGTCGATGGATGATGGTTGTTGTGTGTTTTAGGTTGTTTTTTTTGTTTGGTAGATTTTAATATTTGAAATGCATCGTCCTAAATCATCGACCTATGTTACTTTTAAAGACTCACCGATACTTGATAAGAAAGTTTAAGTTTTATTCAATTTTATATAATAATTATATGAGAATCAAGTAATGAAAGATGATATTAAAACATGATAAACTGTATGCATTAATCGAAACTGATTCTGCAGTTACATGTTTGCAATTTGTTGTTGTTTAGGTGTAACAATAATGAGGAATTACACTAAACAATTAAAATTAATTTGTATACCTATCAATCATGGTCACATGTAGCTAGATGGGTTACATGTAACTAAACAATTTAATTTGTTAAGGTATACGCGTGATATATTGAACTTATCTACACTATCAGAGCACTTACTGGTCTAATCATGCACGCATCTACTAGCTGCTACCAGCACATATGAGAATTTAACAAAATTTATTTCAAAATTAAAAGTCATCACGTATGCTTATGAGTCCCTTCTTCTTGATTTACCGAGCACATTCAGTACTCGGTTACCATTGGCTACCTCTAGTACTGACAGATAAACAGTGAGTAATAGGATTAAGAACAGTAGAGCAACACAGAACACGCCCAATACCAGATACCCCATGTGGTCAACGATAGCACCAAAACACACATTGATTATGGTGAACTGAATAGCATAGAGAGACAGCATTATTCCGTATGCAGTCGTGAGCTGATGCTTGGACACTAGATATCCCACACAGACCCATATTCCAGCTGCATAAAAGGTAAACGAGCAGGAGTAAAGGAAGGCTGCTATATATGGAGCAAACCAATCACTTTGTTCACTAAGGACCACCATTAGATTTGATGATATTGCGAAACATACTCCAACCATGCCCCATAGTAAGTTATAGCCCATGACATCTATCAGTATACCAATGAGTGGCGTAATGAAAATTATACCCAGATAGGAGAAAGAGTTGGCGAGATTAGCTCCATCTTTGGTCATTCCGAATTTACTGATGTAAAATAACGGAGCATTAGCAGTGAATGCCAGTATCACTGTGAAGAATAGAGAACACGAGAAAATCAGTATCCAATATGATTGAGGAAATGTCAGAATATCGATGACTTTAATATTCTTTTTAACACGTTTCCTGCCGGTTATTCTAGCTCCACGATAATCGAGCAGGGCGGCTGCTATGGAGGATAGCACAGCAACCAAACAAAGCACAGTACACAGCATCTGTGTGGTGCCATGCTTGAGTGAAGATATTGCCAAATATGGATCCAGGCTTTCATATAGCAACTGAGGAGCTAGTAATGCCATCGTGGCAAAAACACGATGGAAACAGCGGCAAATGGAGAATATGAATGTGACTTCGCTACCAGTGAACCAGATGAGCAGATACGAACTAGTGATACTGAGTGTGGTACCCATACCAAACCCCATTGATAACCGACCAATCAGTAAAACTGCAAAGATATTCACATACGCACCAATGGCTACTATTGTCTGACCCAGTAGTATGATTATAGAGAATATCACCAGACCCTTTCGTATGCCAATGTATCTGTCAATGAGTAGTGTTCCCAGGATGGACATTACTATGTCTGGCCACGTGTAGGCTGACACAAACAGGTCATAGTAAGTATTGTCTAGTCGCATTACTTTGATCATGGTGGATTGAATACTGGCCGGGTAGTCCATTGCAAAACATATAATACCTTCAATAAGCGATATTATAACTGCTATGGCGTATTTGTACGGACGGCGGTTGGGGTCACACAGGAACGAGGTACAAGAAGACACTTTCCCCTCGTTTGAGACATAATCAGGAAGATCCGAGTCGACTAGCAGCCACGCTTTCACATCGCCACTCGTGTCTTCTTCGATGGGTGTCACTATCTGCTTTCTTCGAGATGAGTGAGCTGGAGAGATGTGAGGTGAAAGCATGACGAGACCAGAGTAAGTACTTGACTACACTCAGCCTCAGGCTTCCAATGAGAAAGAGACTCAAAAAAAGAACGCCTCTCCACGAGGTGAATACGAGTGCTAGCTATCCGCCCACGCCATACACTTATGATAATTACACAAAACACAATTACAAAAAAAAAAAAAAAAAAAATAGATACTCTATAAAAAGTTATAGGCAACAATTATTCATAATCTACTTTGTTACTTCTTTCTTGATTTACCGGGCACATTCAGTACTCTGTTACCATTGGCTACCTCCAGTACTGACAGATAAACAGTTAGTAATAGGATTTAAGAACAGTAGAGCAATGCAGAACACACCCATTACCAGATACCCTGTGTGGTCAACGATAGCACCAAAACAAAGATTGATCACAGTAAATTGAATTCCAAATAGAGACAGCATTATTCCATATGCAGTCCTGAGCTGATGTTTGGACACTAGATATCCCACACAGACCCATATTCCAGCTGCATAAAAGGTAAACGAGCAGGAGTAAAGGAATGCAGCTATGTATGGAGCGAACCAATCACTTTGTTCACAAAGGACCACCATTAGATTCGATGATTAGATTCGATGATATATACTGTGAAACATACTCCAACCATGCCCCACAGTAAGTTATAGCCCACGACATCTATCAGTATGCCAATGAGTGGCGTAATGAAAATTATACCCAGATAGGAGAAAGAGTTGGCGAGATTAACACTGTCCTTGGTCATCCCGAATTTACTGATGTAAAATAACGGAGCATTAGCAGTGAATCCTATTATCAAAGCAAAGAACAGAAAACACGAGAAAATCAGTATCCCATACGACTGAGGAAACGTTAGAATATCGATGACTTTAATATTCTTTCCGACACGTTTCCTGCCGATTATTCTAGCTCCACAATAATCAAGTAGGGCGGCTGCTATAGAGGACAGCATGGCGACCAAACAAAGCACAGTACACAGCATCTGTGTGGTGCCATGCTTGAGTGAAGACATTGCCAAATACAGATCCAGGCTTTCATACAGCAACTGAGGAGCTAGTAATGCCATCGTGGCAAAAACATCACGATGGAAACAGCGGCAAATGGAGAATATGAATGTGACTTCGCTACCTGTGAACCAGATGAGCAGATACGAACTAGTGATACTGAGTGTGGTACCCATACCAAACCCCATTGATAACCGACCGATCAGTAAAACTGCAAAGATATTCACATATGCACCAATGGCTACTATTGTCTGACCCAGTAGTATGATTATAGAGAATATCACCAGACCCTTTCATATGCCAATGTATCTGTCGATGAGTAACGTTCCCAGGATGGACATTACTATGTCTGGCCACGTGTAGGCTGACACAAACAGGTCATAGTAAGTATTGTCTAGTCGCATTACTTTGATCATGGTGGATTGAATACTGGCCGGGTAGTCCTTTGAAAAGCATATTATACCTTCAATAAGTGATATTATAACGGCTATGGCGTATTTGTATGGACGGTGGTTAGGGTCACACAGGAACGAAATACAAGAAGACACTCTTCCCTCGTTTGGAACGTAATCGGGAAGGTCGGTCCGAGTCGACTAGACTAGCAGGCACACTTTCACATCGTCACTAGCGTCTTCTTCGATGTTCCTTCGAGATGAGAGAGCCTGGGGCATGTGAGGTGAAAGCATAATCAAAGACTACGCTCGGCTTTTCAAGATCTAGTCTACTAAAAGAAAGGGAAAAAAACGGCCTCTGCAGTAAGGCAGTCAGCTCATCAGGTGAATGAATATTATAGCGCTACCCGCCCACGCCATTCAAAACTTGTTACGTTTTGATAATCTTTTATTCACACACAAAAAAAATAATCATAATTATTACACTAGTAGGTACTGTAATCACTCTACTGTTGTAGGCAACAATAGATTCAAATTTATCTACATTAGTTATTTCTTCCTTAATTTACCGAGTACGTTAAGTACTCGGTTACCATTGGCTACCTCTAGTACTGACAGATAAACAGTGAGTAATAGGATTAGGAACAGTAGAGCAATACAGAACACACCCAATACCAGATACCCCATGTGGTCAACAATAGCACCAAAACATACATTGATTATAGTCATGATCATAGCATAGAGGGACAGCATTATTCCATATGCAGTTGTTAGCTGGTGCTTGGCCACCAGGTAACCCACAGCGACCCACAATGCTGAGCCGAAGAAAGTGAACGACATTGAACAAAGAAAAGCTGCTAGGTAAGGTGCGAACCAATCATCTCCTGTGCAGATGATAGTTACTGTAATTGATGACATAGCGAAAAATAGTCCAATTACACCCCACACCAAGTTATACCCGACCACATCGATCAGTATACCCATGAATGGCGTCACGAAAACTATACCCAGATAGGAGAAGGAGTTGGCGAGATTAGCACCATCGCTGGTCATTCCAAATTTACTGATGTAGAACAACGGAGCATTGGCAGTGTATGCTACTAAAATGGCGAAGTAGAGGGAACATGATAAAGCAAGAATCCAATAGTAAGAGGAAAAAGTTAAAATGTCTATAACTCTAAACTTCTTCTTGAAAGGTTTTCGACCAATTATTTTAGCCCCTCTGAAATCCAGCAAGGCAGCTGCAGCGCCACATAAGACTGTGACAAAACAAGCCAGTGTGCATACCAGCTGTGTAGTGCCGTGTCTATATGCTGGTGAAGGCAAAACACCATTTAGTGATTCGTAAATAAGTTGTGGAGAAAACAATGCAAAGGTTGCATAAAGTCTATGGAAACAACGAGACACCGAGAATATAAACGTGACTTCGTGACCGCTAAACCAAGTCACCAGATAGGAGCTGGTTAAACTCAGAGCAGTACCCATGCCACATCCGATGGATAAACGACCAATGAGCATTATCATAAACACGTTCATATACGCACCAATGGTTACCACAGCTTGACCCATCAATACAATCCCGGTGAATATCACTATACCCAGTCTTGTGCCAATGTATCTGTCGATGAGTACTGTACCCAGTATTGACATCACAATGTCAGGCCAAGTGTAGGCTGAGAAAAATAGATCATAATAGGTGTTGTCGAGCCGCATTACTTTGATAATGGTGGACTGGATCCCCGTTGGAAATTGGCAGCAGTAAGTTAAAATACCCTCCACCATGGCGATGAAAATGGCAATGGTGTATCTGTACGGGCGATGGTTTGGGTCGCATAAGAACGACACACAAGAAGACACAAGCCCTTCGTTGGAAACGAATCCCGCCGACACGTCTTCGTCCAATAGCAGCCATGTTTCCTCAGTGCACGTATCTTCATCTGAGTCGAGTCTTTTTCTTGCTTTATTCATACCTCGATACATGTTCCTTTGCTGGGGCTAGCTGAGGGGGTGCAAAGAAGTTTACTAACAAGTTATTAGCGAACACGTGAAACAACTAAAACAAGTTTTTAGTTATTACAACGATAATGTGAATTTTTATGTAAAAAGATTTATACCACGATAAGATAATTGTGGAGTGCAATACACTGAGGTAATAATTATACATGTATAATACGTAATTATATTTTAATGTGTAGAAATCAAAATACACAAATACACAAAAATTAAAACTTCACGGCTTCACCCAATAGCGATGTGAAAGTCACTTTAATGAGGTAGGCTCAATGGTGATAACAGAGAGAAAGCAATTTATACAATATTTTTATAATTTGAATTGCTGGTGGTACGGCCATCAGTTATCTGTTCGATTCCGCCTACTTTTCTCGAAACCTCCTTTCCATTCTCTGTTACAACTACAGTCTCTACGCCGTTTTTAACAGTTCTATAACATGGGAAGAGGGAGAAAAAAGATTTGAAAAAAAAAAAAAACAAATAAAAAATAATTATTTATAAATTGATTGCTTACTTCTTTGTCGTTACAGTTTTCCCATTTACAGTTTTTGTACTCGTTGATGTACTGGTAAAGTTGGCTCCACCCCCTAAACCACTAGAACTACTAAATGAGCTAAACCTAGTGATTTAAAAAGAATTAACGAATGTGGACTTGTTACTCAATGTGGACTTGTTACTCAAAGGCACTTGCATACATCGATCCATCAGAAAACTCGTCACCGAAGCCACTCCCAAAGCCACTCCCAAAACTACCTCCAAAACCACCTCCAAATCCGCCTCCAAATCCGGAACTGAACATAAGGCCTCCAGCTCCTCTTGACCTTTCTCCCGATCTTCGCCTTTGGGAGTCACCTGTAGTGAGATTAAGACATGCAGGAAGAGAAAGATACAGAAAGGAAGTCAACAAGGATTTCTGATAAAGTTCAGTTGTTGGGAATCCATGATGCGTGTGGGTGTAAAAATAACCCGCCCATCCATGCATGTGTGCATCATGGGTTCCTTCCTGGTGATATTTTCGACTTACCGAAGAAGTCACTAGCAAAGGGATCAGAATCGAACATTCTATCAAATATATCGAACACGTTTGAAGTGCCAAAGAACTCCCTATAGGAGTGAAACACATGAACAATACATGAAGAGCAATACACGATCAATAAACATAGCAATGAACATTAATATAATCTTATTCAACATACTTAAACAGGTCGTCTGCATTTGTGAATGATCCAGTATGGAACCCTTCTACAAAACAAGATTTTACAATGTTAATAATATTTTAACAATGACACTTATTGTTTATACATTCTTTTTTTTTTCCCTTCAACACAAACATGTCTTGATTCGAATAAAACAAGAGTCTAGTGTTGTAACACTATATAAGGTTATAACTACATGCTATATAATAGTAACTACATGCCTCTATTAACAATACTAAATACCTCGATCACTGATGTGATAAAGCATGGCATTATAATATCAAATCAAGGAAATTGAAAATTGCCAAGTTAACTTAAATAATTATGCCAAATCACATAAAAGACTTCAATGTAATAATGCCTCACAGATATACAATTATTAGTAACACACACAAACCTCCATTTTTCATTCCTTCCTTTCCGTACATATCATAGGTTCTTCTCTTTTGAGCTGCGAAACAGATAATAGAAAATCATTTCCATTTTTATACATTGTCGATTCAGTATCTCTCTCTCTCTCTCCTATGTACTTACGGTCTTTCAAGACAGAATAAGCTTCTCCAATGGCTTGGAACTTTTCCTCAGCTTCCTTAACATTATCTGGATTCTTGTCAGGGTGCCATTTTAGAGCTAGTTTTCTATATCTACTCAATATGACACCACCATAGGCAATAATAGTAAAATTAATTTAAGTTATGTGGCCATTTGCTTACGCTTTCTTGATTTGCTCTTCCGTAGCATCGTTTGGAACTCCTAAAATCTCGTAATAGGATTGCTCTGTGGCCATTTCACGCTAAGAGAGAAGTGAACTGGAAGAATGCTGAGTAAAATGTCGAGGAGAATGCTCCAAAATGTTCTAGAACTAGGTAATGAATACTATTACACTATTCATTGGTTTGACATTATTTTAGCTTCGCCTAGCGGCCTAGCTTTCGATTTCCGGTATTTTGGGTGTGGTGGATGTAATAATTAATTAACCAGTTTTAATAAAATAAAATTAATATCGCGCTTGCTTTGGCGCGAAAAGTTCAATTCAGAAAGACAGAAACACTGGAAACTGAAACTGCAGAAACACTGAAACTCAAGCAAGTGAAGAAACTAAAGACTCAATAAATAATAACTCAGTCTGAAGAAAGTGAAGAGTCACGAAAGAGGTCAGTCTCACCGTCAAATAATTGGTGTCTATTCCTTCTTATGTTATCATATTACACAATATATGTTTGACAATTCCATTTAGCTAAAGGGACAGGACACACATCAATAGAAATGACCGATTATAACAAGGAGCAAACCATGCAAGGTGAGGTTAGTATGGGAAAGGAGAGATGGCGAAGGAGCGGGAAAATTGCTGGTGTTTTATTCCCTAATCACATTATACTTTGGTATAGGGTATTACTACTAATGAAGAGGGTACTGGTAGTGCACCTATTACAGCAGCTATTGACAGTGTCACTATTGAAGATGGAAGGGAAGAGTCTAATACAGAAGCACCTGCTGATTTACTGACCACAATAAGCAGTTCGTTATACTATTGTATACCGGCTGACTACTAGCTGTATTATATATAACAATACCTAGGTATTCAAGAAGAAACTAATCTATTCTTATCAAAATGGATGGAAGAGCTACGGTATATGTAATATATAGTGTATATTATTGTATGGCTAATCATTGTGTCTTGTAGTCCAAGTGAAGAGTTCGAGCTCCTATGCCCTGCCAGAATAGACCAACTGCTTCAGGAGGCAAACTCTGTGGAGCATCGTCTTCGACAACAAAAGGAACAGATAAGGGAGAAATTAGTGACCTTGAGTGAAATATTGAAGACACCCAAACCTGTTTCATAGTTAACAGCTGCTAAAGTAACTGAATTCATTTATAACCCATCATATCATTATAAACCTCATTAAAATACAAGAGCTGTACCATATTATTAACCATTAATTAACAACAATAAAGTGACTCTATATATAAAAAGAAAATAAATGGCTTGGTTCATGAGAGGCCCACTTGTTAAAACCTTCCATTTAGAGGCCTCTGTACCCATTACTAATACCTATTAATTAACTAAAATTTATTAAGTGAATTGTACAAAGAGAAACCAATGGCTTCATAGTTTATGTGAATACAGGGCCACATGTTTCTGTCCACAAAACCTTCTTAAAGTGTATTTTCAAAGACTTCATTAACTTGATTATTTCGAAACGTCCGTAACCCGAATCACTAGAATAACTCTCCTCGATCACTCTTAGTAGCTTCTTGTAGGCTATATTAAACATCCTTACATTCGTATAACAGTTTGTGTTCCTGTCTATTGCCTCCCAGGACGGATTATCCATCATTGGCCACACCCCTTGCTCATTAAACTGTATCTGTTCACCCGAATATGCATAGGACGTGTTCGTAACTACCAGTTCATGTTGACAGACAATTTCCTCGATTTGATGAAAAATTGAATCATCCAGAGCAGAGCTGTCGAGAATATTACTCAACACGGCGATCATATCTGCTATACTGTTTATGTTTTCTAACCCACCCATCATGATTGTCATTTGTCTCGATTTACTTAAAGTATTATCAAGTGCTCTTCGAACATTTGTGTAGTCAAGGCAGTCTATTATTTGAGTAAAGAGTTTATCGATTCCAGTCGCATTACCATTAGCATACCATGGCATATTTAATACCATAAACACCTCATATAGTTGACGTCTGCTAGCGCTTTGTAAGTCGATAGGAAGGTTTTGTAGTAAGCCAGCCGGTAGACCCAGCCTAGGGAAGTAGAGGCTTGCGTTAGTTAGTCCAGGATTACCACCTAACTGGTATAGTAGTAGCCCTACGTGGTAAAGATGATCCATCTCTTTTTGGGATAACTTGTAAAGCAGCCTGGTAAGACGGCCATTACAACCCTCCTTAACTGAATAAAGTGATGTTAGATATAGTGAAATAGTGTATAGCTTCACATCAATGGATAGTTGAAGTTGGCTTCTGATATTTTCAAGTGTACAAATTGTTTGGTCACTATCGGATCCCTCTAAAGGATGATGGGCGGAGTCAATCAGGGTATGATAGGCGGAGTTAATGCTCTTGTTAACAAACTGCATAAAGTATGGATCAGTGTTTGCAGGATGACTATACAATGGGATTGAATCCAACTGACACCTGGGTGGTGGGGAAAAGTGGTGGGTGTGGTCAGCTACTGGAGTACAAATTGATTCAATGATACCTTGTTCACATGAAGGTGTCAGTGGGACACCATTATTGACACTATATAAAGGATTGTCTAACCACTTTAGGATCACTTGGGTCTTAGTTGGGGATAGGTCTCGAGTAACTGGCATGAAATTAGGGTCATCAAAACTCAAACTCATTGCTTGCTTAATGAGACGAGCGTTCTCTACAACCGAGCAATAATCACTGAGATTCATTATGACGGTCATTGCCTTGTTTAAAGCATAGTACTGAGTGAATATGGGTCGTACGTGGTCCAACCATGTATAGGGCTCTGTATAGTTAACAGTGGAGAATACCAGGAAGCTTAGCTCAGGCACAAATAGGTACTTAACATTGGAAGGACACTCTGACGTCATACAATACTTAAAGAGGTATATTTGTCCATCAATCGGTAGGCTTGTATCATTAGCGTCAGGACAAGGTGGTTTACTGTACACTCTAGGATAAGGTATGGGTCTAACAGCATTGAATATAAACACAGCGTGTCCATTATCGTTAGTCCTCACCTCCCATTCCTCAGGCACTAGACCGTCTTCAGGTAGAGTATCTTGGCTACTTCTCTTCAACGTAATATCAATATTTGCAGCTGGTAATCCTAGTTTGGTAACGAGTAGGGTCATACTGTGGGTATCCCCATATTCCATTCTATCTACATACAAATCGAGTGGTCTAATGTAATACTCTACTTCCTCTATTAGTACATAAGCCAAGTGAGTTATCTCTCTCATTGAATGGAACACAGTATCGCCACAGAATGGGATCGCTCCTGAATCATCACTCGTTTCAGCATCATCGATCTCTTGATATAGTATTAACTTTGAGTTCCGAATATCACTGATTTGCTGATCGGTTAGCGATATAGTCAGTATCCCACTGTTTGACTGAAACCAATTGTCTTCCATATATGGTATGGGCTCGGAGCCAAGGGATTC
>JAYJLX010039068.1:0-15202 GCA_036873525.1 Chalinula nematifera
AAAAACAAAAGGAGAAAAAATGTTGGGGTTCCCCCCCCCCCCCCCCCCCCCCCGACAAAAAAAAAAAATAAAAACTTAAGTTCATTCACACTGAGGCAGTTTGAAGACTTGCTCATTAAACATTCATTAAAATCTATTAATGATGCCTTGAGCTGCCCGCCCACACACAAGAACATTATGATTGGCAATTATTATGCAATTAACATTAATAAATTTAATGACATGAGAAATAGCTGGGCTTAATCCCAGACACCTCTAACAACAGGACACTATTATTAGTATCCACGACAAAGAGACTCTGATACTCAGTTATACCTTCTTTTAGAGGGATTTATATTCTAACGCTACATATAAATAGTGGAATGCGACTGAGGAATTGAATTCCAAACAGGTTACTCTAGACCCAGCAATGCTTGCAAAATGCCAGCTATTCAAGTTCGTACAAAAAACAAGCTTGGTACAAATTTAAATAAAGTCCAAAATATGTTAGGAATACAATATTAATTTTTATGTATAAATTATGTATTATACAGTGGAACCCCTGTAATCAGGACACTCTAAAAAATAAGGACACCTCAGTAATAAGGATGCTGCTGTCTGGGTTCCCAACAGTACTCAATTCCATACTAAACTACCTCTGAAATGAGGTCACCTGTATAATCAGGACACTTTTTGTTGGCCCAATGGTGTCCGCATGCAGTAGAGAGGTTCCATTGTATACCTCAATGCACAAATTGCACTTACACAACTCATAATTATTTCATTCTGTACGGCAGCTACAGCATCTTTGAGGTAAATGGTGTCATCCCTACTCACGGACGCCTTTCTGTGGTACTCTATTAGTTGGTTCAGTGAATCGAATTTCACAACCCATAAAAAATATTTCCCTGCTCCATCTTTAAGGATCTTGAAGTGTTGTACACCAGTACCGAATCTATAGGTAATTAAAAATCAAAACTATCTCTTTCTCTCTTTATATAGAGCCTATTATATTAATTACTTTAAACAGCTACGTATATAATAACAGTTATTTTTATGAATTGAGCATTTCTAATGTTTTTGTGATTTTTAAATTTCGTGTTTTCACAACATTTACACGTTATGTGTGCATGTGGTTGTTCGTATTCCTGTTTTTAATATTGATGAATCTCGCTGATCATCACAAACACATTAAAATTTGATGCACTCAAAAAAAATCCTATTAAACAGTATATATAATATACACAGTATATAATATACACAGTATATAATATACACAGTATATAATATACACAGTATATAATATACACAGTATATAATTATAATAATCATACACAGTATATATAATATAAAGTCATGATGGGTGAGATCAATGTATTAGTATACAAGGTTATAACATACTTTACTGATAATGAAAAATCTCCCGGTGATGTTTCACTTTTTCTGATTATGAAGGCTCCATTCTCAGGCTGATGTCTCAGAAACTTGTCTGTATCAGATCTTGACTTGCCACCATAGTACCACCTATGCATCATTTATAATGGTTAACTAACCAGAAATTAATAACTACATGCTCACTGACTTGTGTTCTTTTAATTGGATATAGTTCTTAGGTAAAAGGCCTGTTTTGCCATCTTTTTCTCCTCTGTACCAGTTTGGATCACCATCCATGTCTAATATCTATTAAAGAAACCAGCAGAGAGAGAGAGAGAGAGAGAGAAAGAGAAAGAATGATAAAGAGATGTAAGCCATTATAATGGCTATATTCATATAATATTATATCCCATGTCCGAATATAATAACACATTAATGTAACATATACTTTGGCACTAACCATGCAAGGCTGCCAACCATCAACATGTTACTAATCCGATTATGATATTGTAGCTATTCTAATATCTCCCCCATGTGTCAAGAATCCCCTCTCAAAATATTGAGCCAAAAACAGTGAAAAACAAGTGTGTAAAGTTTGCCAACACCATGGCTCTAGGGGCAATAATAAAAAATGGCTTCTCACAATTAATACACTGGCATAAATGATGGCCTGACTGACTCGGCTGAGTCAATGAGAGGTGTGGCCACATTGTAATTCTGAAGCTGTTAGCAATAGCATAATGTACCATGATAAAATCATATTGACTAGTAATACTCTTAACTGTGTAATCATGCAAAACCTAGTACAAAGCTACATACACATACACTATAAACTAGACACAGTTATCACTATACATACACACACTATCACTGAATCTCTAAACACATAGTGTGTATAGAGATTAGTGTGTGTATTATTGTGTGTGCACAATGTAATATAGTGTGTGTATATAGTGTATGGTGATTTAGTTGTGTATAGTTTGTGTTCTTAGCTACTACACCATATCACTCACACTATACACAATATCACTATACACACTATACACTATACACATGCTAGCACTATACACACACTATACTTTATTATGTACAGTCTCACATTATCCCATATGCTATAACAAATATAGTCAAACAAAACGCTACAATAATTAAGACAAACAATCACAGCCGTGGCAAATAATCATGAGGCATTTAGTACAGTAGCTCAATACATTCAACGTATGTATAGTATTTATATACCCACAGCTATATATTACACCAGTACAGTACATATGTACATATATATATACACATACATACACAAATAAGGTTTGCATGCATGTATAGTATAGCCATTAGCAGGGCCTTTAGCAATATTGTGTGTGAACCTATCTAATACATAGATAAATAATTATACACATATATATTACATGTATATAAAGGACCCTTAACTATGAATAAAAAAGGTGATAGAGTATGGCTATATAGACAGCATAAGCAGTAACCAATCGCACTAACACCAATTAATCTGCCAACAGTAATGACAGCTGTGTATAAAGCTGCTTGTAATTAAAAGTGTGTTTCGTTCAGTGTTGTTACAGACTCTGTTTGAAACAAACATATTACAGCACAATTAACAGGAATCGGATACAACATGCATACACACACACATACATACCTACAGTACAGTACATCAGTAAACAGTACATACAGTAAGTGATTCTACATCCATTTATACACAGTATGAAACACTCGCTCAAGATCGATCACAGACAACAACAACATACAATTACAGACTTGTATAACGCATAACAAGCAACTAATCATGGGCAACCATTTTCATGCACATTAGCACTGGAGCCGCCGAATACATGTAATAATAGACTGGAATTGTGAAATCGTCCAGCATATTCCCTGCCAACTCTGTCTCGGCCATTACCTAATGGTTAATGTCACATTAAGCATGCTTAATAGAATGATTATTTTTAACTATGAATAGTCGACAATTTAGAAGCTAGATTTTCAATGTTACGCTAACTGATCATTTCCATAAGTGCATAGAGGACCATATGATCCCAAATGAATTCAACCTTTGGATGAACGGTTTGTTTAGAAATACGTTTCATATACAATATCAACTTTAATGCCAACAGACTATAGTAACATATCGTTAAATACTGGAATTAATACACACAAATCCATATCATATGTGCCTAGGATGTATGTTCTAAACACATACACGTTGTACAGTGTATACAGCAGCCCCACCCACTCAAAATGACATACCATACATTGCTACACACATAATCCAACTGATTCTGGAATTAGATACTTAAATATATGCTTGTGCATAGTTACAATGGTAATACCCATTACCCATACAAACATACACATATACACACACATACAATGACTATAACTATATGCTTTAATCAGACTTGACATTGAATACCCAATCATTGTCCTGTTATGATATATTCAGGGAACTGCTTAATTGTATTGTGTGTGCCGTGTACATGACCAATTAGCTGTGTGTGTACACATTTCATTATTATTTGTTGACAAATATATAATTATAAATGAAATATAATATAATTATATAGATGAAAGTTTATGATGTAGAAAGTATTGATGCTATTCAAATCGTATATTGTTACACAATCAATAATGCAAAATAATATAACCATCCTGAAAATAACAAGATAACTTAAATAGTACCTTCCTCTGCTTTATGTACACATAGCACCCTATATAGACCTATATACTGTAACATAATATACCTTATGTACTGACTGTGACATAATATACCCTATACACACCTACTGACTGTTACATATACATGTACATACCCTATATATACCTACTGGCTATTACATATACATAGTATATACCCTATAATACATGCACTAGGTACATAACAACAGACTAGAGGGACATTATCATTAGCAAGGGTATAGCTGGTAGGTTGATACAGTGGGTATTAAACGGTATTAGCTTATGATGTCAGGCAATGCATTGCAGGTCATAAGTAGTGACCTGCCCATCATTATTTTATAACATAGAATGAACATTAATTTAAACAGATTTCAATATAAACTTATAAATGTTAGCTACCTTATACGCACGCATTAAAAGGCTGGCTCACAGCTGACGTCGGAATAGAATTGAGTTCTATTTGTTTACATTGGCTTCCAATTGTAACAAAACGCAAACATATATTGCGAACCAGCCTTTACCAGTGCAATATACTCTAATAAAAATTAAATTGACTATAATTATGAAAAAAAAGAGAGAATTATTAAAGAGGATGGGTGGTTGGTGGAGTGGGGAGGGGGAAATAAGCTAACATATACTATGGATACAAGTGGGTAGATGTTGTGTTTTATAAATACCCTATTAGTTCTATTAGAGTTTAATCCCTCTTCCAAAACACATAAAATATACTTTCAGTATAGCAATACTGTTTTACTAGCATGTGTATTATATACAGCAAAGCTTTATTTAATCCTACACGCCTCTCCATTGTGTCAACATCTAATGGCCATATAGCATGGATCAAAGTAATCTTGTATAACTATTTGGAAAAGCAGATCAATACTCAATTCATCCTCGATGTCTATATTTAACTCATTTAAAAACAGGTTTTATTACGTTAAAATGTGTTAAACAGCACATGTATTGAGTAAACTTGACTATATATACATGAATATATCAATAAACACACACACATACATTATACCATTAATGTTTGGTGTGTATACAAAATCAAAAGCCATTGGAATGCATATTACCTGTCTGACACACACACACATAACACATACATACACACACATACATACATACATACACACACACATACATACATACATACACATACATTATTATATATACTTTTCCCCTTATGCATTGTAACAAAGCCAAATATTATACTATCATACAGATCCATTGGGCTGGTCTGTGCATGCAGCCCATGATACTAATGGTACTGATTAGGATCAGATCAAAAGTGGTATAAACATACGTATCATAACAGTATAATGCATGTAAAATGTTCAGTTAGGCCTTTAAGTATGGAGGACATCTTGATCATTTCTAATTCATTGTAAGGCCAGATGTGACACTTGTAAAACATTACATTGAATTCGGAACAGAATCCTAATCTATTTCAGTGTAAAGTACATGTAAGCCTCCAATGGTCAAATTGCCCACTCATTGTTACGCTAGCTGGTCATAGAGTAAATTCAGTTCACAGTCTCGCCTGTTGCAGCTGTATAGTTCAGTATGGAGACACATGGCAGTCGGTGTATGTCTGGTCGGGTGGGAGGCAATACGCCCACAGTTTAATACATACATACAGTATATAGGAATGACTGTTATCACTGCTATTCAGTACACTATCTACACTGCTATAGACACATGATCACTATAAACTGTGAAAGACATTTGTAAAAATTCCCCACATTCCGATTTTTTTCATCAATTACAATGTGAGATTGACAGCTGCATTACATTGCAGAGTTCGATTCAAGTTTAAGATGTGGTCAGTATTGCTATGTATAGTGTACACAGATTGACAAAGCTGACTTCCTCAAGGCTATTCATCCATACATATTCACATCATGCACTGATCATCAACTTTGACTTATTATGACAGAGTTTGGTACACAGACCTCAGCATTGCCATCATATACTGTCTGAGCCTGGCAGCTACTGCTGGGTAATTGGTTTAAACGTACAATGTGCTTGGAGAATGCGTTTAAATCAAGACTGAATAAGACAGAATTCGAAGTTATAAAAATAATTCTAAGCTGAGGTCACACAAAGCAACAAATGACCGAGCCTTCGTTGGAAATTATAGGCTGGATTATTATTTGGAGCTAGGCTTTAGGTAGTTTTCAATGCCTGGCACAGCAGGTGATCAGCAGTGGATGATCAGTGTATGTACTGTACTGTACTAAACCCAGCACCACTATACTACTAGACTATACAATTTCCACAGTAATTCGATATGTATTACTTGAGCCACATTGCATGTGTGTGTGAATCATGCATGGTATTATACATTAGTAAAATTGCTGTATAACCCATGATACTGCACACTGACTACAACCCCCAGTGATCGACTAACCTTGACGATGTCACCCTTGTTGAAGGACAGCTCGTCATCGTCTGTTGCAGTGAACGAATACAGACCTACTGCCTCCATATTCCTCCGTACCAAAGACACACTTACTATACGCACCGAAAACACACAGTTACTTGCTTCGTTTAGGAAAATGTTATCGCCTAAACATCATGTGTGTGTATACTGTAGAAAAAAAATAAAGGCCACTCATTCATAACTATAACTAGTCGTTAATTAACCAGACTTAATTAATTTTAAGTGAATTGCTTTCTAATTAAAATTAATTGTATTAACAGTGTGAAAACAATCAAAAAAATATCACTATTTTTATTTTGTATAATTCAAACACAAACTGTAAAAAAAAAGGATCCTAGTTAATAATGATAATACATTTAATCGACACCATAGGATGAAAAAATAATTTATTATCTTACAAAATACAAAGAGATATGGAAAAAATTTTTGGCAAATGAAAAGAACAAAAAAAAAATTACGAACAGCGCAGGATCGATCTACAAGGGAAATAAAGTATGACGAAGTTATCGAAAGCAAACAGTTTGTCTGTCTTGGAATCCTTCTAGGTGAGTTAGCTAGGATTGAATGTACGGTACGGGAAATAATCCCTGTTCGTTTGTTCGAAGGTTCTTGCCTGTCCACCAGTTCTTGTCTGTTTCGTCTGTAACTTCGATTCTATCACCTTTCTTCAGACTCAGTTCACCCGATTCTTGCGGTGCGAAATCAAATATAGCATGGACAACCTTCAAGGAAAAAAAAAACGGGAATATTACATGTGTATGATTTTTTTTTTAAATGCAAAAAAAGCCTATACATTCAACTGAATAGATAGCATCCCTAAAAAAATGCACAATGATTTAGTACACTCAATACGCATCAATACAGATGATGTTACAGCCAAATAGAATCGATTTCAATTCCAATGCATTCACTGCCTTCTGTTTATCCTTTTAAAAACGCACACACATACACACACACACACACAAAGAACAGGTGGTGATTGATTACTGATACCATTACTTAACAGCTGTGGTAAAACAACGATCCGATGCTAAATACAGTGAGAACTACCTTACACACATACATGTACACACAAACACACACACACATGTACACACAAACACTCCATGTCAAGAGCAAGATTAGCACCCTACACACCACTAGACTGTATAACACTTACACACATATATTACACACTCAGTGTTCCACGTTAATAGAGTTAACAAGTGTTCTACATTAATTTATTACTGTTATTTCCTCATGGCTATGAACACACGGGTGTCCATGTTTCATAACAAAACAGACATTTATAGAACAAACAATACATAAATAATCTATTATTGCGATCTCGACTCCATCCCTCGTACAATTATAGGACATAAAGCATTGTTCACAGTGTCTTAACTAATACTTATACTCGCATTATAAGCAAAATCCCTTACACACCATTATAAAGGCCAGCTGATCAATGGTTTGACTATAATCAGGGTTGAATATTTTACACATACAAACATACACAAATACAGCAATGGTAAAATATATGTATATAGGAGAATATACTGTACATACCCGTAGCACTTTTTTAGCACCTTGGGGCGGCCGGACCAGTAAAATCCTCTGTTCCTTACTGACTGAGTTGCTATGGTGATGATGGACTAGCTGATTAATGGAGTCGAATTTAACGAGCCAAAGGAAGTACTTCCCACTACCGTCTCTGAGGACCTTGAAGTGCTGAATACCATTTTCAAATCTATCAAGGAAAAATAGAGACTATTGATTAAGGTTATGGTTTTAGTGTTTGCTTAAATAGAAAAGAAAAAGAAACTACTGATTAAACTACATTGTCATTAAGTTAACCACACCCACTTGTTAATTATTATGATAAATGATTTCTTGCCATCCACACTTTTTTTGTACTTAATAGAATGTTTTGATGTGTCACGTAATTAATGGTATGATGCAAAGAAAACGTTGGGCCAGCCGACGGCCATACACGACTTTGCATTGAATGAGTAGGAGCTGCTCCGTAAATAGACAAAATTATACAACTACTTAGAAATAAAGTTTAAGGAAGTATTTTTTTCAGCTCAATACAAACTTACTTCATGGCCGCCAATTTTTTTTAAAATTTATTTTGGAAGTTGCGTGACACATGACAACAGTTTATACTGTATAAATTACTGTTACAATAGGACACATACAAAATTACCAAAGTTATTTAGACACCATACTGATAAACCCCACCTACTTCCCTCCGCCCCGGCCCCTCACCTCTCTGCCAAATACTTACTTGACTGATATGGAGAAATCTCCCGGTGAACTCTCGCTATTTCGAACCAAAAACGTCCCATCTTGTTTTTCAGCTTTTAAAATAGTTTCTGCTTTGGCTCTACTGACGTCACGAATATACCATGGAGGACTACAGGAATCAATAGTAATACAATAATAACACTGCGTAACTAATTACATGCAAGTAGAGAATCTGATCATTAGATATTCACTTGTATTACGGTATAATTAATAATGCTCACACACTTCATTATGAATCAAATAATTATTCATTGATGTGACGTTACGATATGATTGAATATGCCCCACACAGCTCCGTTATTTCATAATATAACTATTACCAATGAATACTTATGAGCAAATCCTCAACTCAATGTGTGAATGGCAGCTACCCCTTACTATACTGACTAATAATTATACATGTACAGTGAGTTCTGTAGTTGAACAAGGATTGTTCCAATGCACTGGATAATCAAGTGATTTTATTTATAGTTTACAGAATATACCGGCTTTCTTCCTTTGAAAAAGGCTCAAAACATATCAGAAATATATTTATTTGGGACCTTGAAAAAGTAGCCTGTCTCAGAGCGTCCATTATTGGAGAGATTTTACTATAATATGTACAGTATACTAGTGCAAAGAATGGTCTCGGAGCACATGATCAGTATATTACACATGCTGCATGGAATATTCTAAACTACATACATGTATGGGGGTCTTTGTAATGTACAATACAGATTGGTCCAACATGTATCAATAAAATATACGTCAACTTGAAAGCATAACTAAAAATAGCGCGACTGTGATGTACAAATAGTTACGAAAGAAGCATTGTTGTCTCGCATTTGGGGAAACACTGGCATTGTATAATACATGCTTGTTTAAAAACCCCCTAACTTGAAACGAAATAAACAAACAAATTCTGTTGAATTACAAATGTTCACAACCACTGCAATCATAATACGACGTTATTTGTTGCTCGTGTTTTTTTTATTGCTAGGATTAAAGCTGAATTATCAATTAATAAGATGCTAGATGTAACTGAGTGGTATTACAAATTTTGACCTTTAACAATCGATTGTTAGTTGTTAAAATTGTTCTTTTAAAGTTCCCTTTTAGAAACGTCCTATGGTTCCTCTGCTTCAAATGCTCTTTGCCATTGCACCCATCTTCTAGAATGCATGAGTGGTAAGAGGCAGAATGCGCTCTGGGGCTTTGCTGAACGCGAGGTAGAACGTGCTCTGGGGCTTTGCTCTTTGATTTGATAGAATAAGCTTTTGAATAAATTCTGTTATTTGTTTCTAGTGCAATAAAAAAATCGGGATAAAATTATTTGTTTGTCAATAACTGAAGGCATCCTTTGTTTGTAAAATGGTGACATAAGCAAGTTTGCACCTCACTCACTTCATGATGTGAGCTCAAAGCTGTAATATTCACTGTTAATTTACATAGGACAACAGAAGTATAAAATAGCTTTGCAAGCAAAAGTTAATGGTTCAACTAGAAAATGGCTACTTGGTTAACCACGCCTTTTTCTTTAATGTTTGTATTTTTAACCCTTTCATGCAAAATTAATAAGCCACTCCCACGAGCAAAATGTACATGTAATTAGCAAATGCTTACTGACCAACAACGTCTACCACTGATTGTAAAACAAACATGATTAATGTTCACAAGTGGCATAAACATTTCAGTTCTAGTAAATTATCTGACTTACTCTGCATATTCCACATAGTTTGCTGGGATAATTCCTTCTTTGCCGTTGAACTCAGCTTTCAGCCAGTGCTCATTGTCAGCCTGACCAATTATCTACACAACAAGCAATAGCAATACATTAATCAATGGTATTACAGCAATACATATAAGTATATAATCATACAGTGTGTATGTACACGTACTCTCTTGGCAATCCATCCATCGTATAGTGAATTGGCTGTAGCACATAAGCGAGAGCCAAACTATATTGTATGTATACTGATACATACACAAAGGGCTTGTGGTGGTTACAGCTTAATATACTGACAGTGGTGTTAACATGCTTAAAGAAACCACACACTCGAGGGAAGGGACATTTGTTGATAGCACAGTACAGCCTTTTGACAACGATGTCAGCTCTAAAGCTCACATCAGGAAGGAAGCCTTGTGAAAAAAAAAAGAAGTGGCCATTTTGACGTGAACATGGCTAATACCCTTCCTTCATCTCACTGACTGGTAAAGCAAAGAAATATAAAAGCTTAAACTACCGAACAAAAAAAAAAAATTAAGATGGTAGTCAATTCTACTGTTTATATGTGTGGGCAAACAATATCAATAACATTACAAGCTAACAGCAGAACGGACACTTATATTGAGGAGACCACTAAAATATTTGTTCTCAAGAAAAAAAAAAACAATATCATTATACTAATATAGTATATCATATAAAATTCAGAATTTGTAAGATAAGCGCATTATTATCCAGATCATGTATCCCTATTAACCCAATAAAGACGAGTGTCGATTTACTGGATGGAAATTATTCAATGGTGTTTAAATATTACTTCAACGAAATTTAAAGAAATGAGCACAGGGAGCATTGAATTCTCCCCAAACTGTACGTTGTTTTATGTAGCAAATATATCATCAATTATGTATAACTCATACAGCGTATATATATGTATATGATATAGTGAATTCAAGGTAACACGAGAAAGTGCCGACACTGCAGTCGACAGAAGCAAATAAAAATAAACTTTACAAAAGAACTACTGCAGATAAAAGCGTACATACATGTAGCTAAGGTAACAGTAAACAAATATATGAAATAAAGGCACGTCTGATTCAATAGCAGGTGAGGGAGGTGGGGAGAAGAGGAAGGTGAAGGGTACACATATGATGTTATCAATACAGACCAATGAAGCATTCCTCTGAGTGATGGACACACAATTGAATGTGAATGTATACAATAACAATAATAACTCAACACGGCACACATTCCCTAGAAGTGTCTACACAAGTAGAAATATCAATACTAACTTTAAGCATAGATACACACACACACACATAAAGACAGACAGATCCCGACAAAAAATAACACTGAAATACATGTATCTACATGAGGGTTGAAACAAGACATGGGTGGGGATGGATGCGGGTAAAGGAATACATTATACAATAATAATGATGACATGTTAATGTATAACGTACGTATTAACGTATACTATAATGTTACAAAGTTACAAATGAATGCACTGAAAAACACCAACACAAGTTCACTTCACTGAGCACACTGGTACTGAATGTATGTACATACATTAAGATACTATACTACATACAGTGTACACATGTACACAGTAAACTACGTGTTATAGTACATGCATGTAGTGTGGATGTAATTCCCTTGGTAAACGACACACACATATACATAGCACACACCCATGGGATGAATGATTACGGATAATTACTACACTTTGTTAATACTAAACTATGTTGAATCGAAAAACAGGCAAATCTCAGTATTCCAAGAGACTAAATGGGCTCGCAGTTTCGTAACCCAATGGTTCAATTTCCCACCCTCTCTCTCCCTCTGTGTTATGGTGAAAAGCTTCTTAATCAATACAGTATATGTACATGTACGTTATCTATGTATGATAACTATAATACGTGTATGTACATGTGTGTACATGTATATTCTTGTTTTTATATGATTAAAACAACTGCTTCAGTCAAAAATATCAACTTTTGATGCAAATTAGTCACAGCTTCCACTGTTAACACTTAAACACAATATTAGTCTAGAGAGGAGGCATTATGGGAGGAAGGAGGAAAGGGGTTTTGAATGATAGAGAGAGAGAGAGAGAGAGAGAGAGAGAGAGAGAGAGAGAGAGAGAGAGAGAGAGAGAGAGAGAGAGAGAGAGAGAGTAGAGAGAAGGAGAAAGACATAGAGGGGGATGGATTTTTAACCCAAAACATAAAAATCTAACATACAGTGTAAATACATATGGTTCACCAGGTTGTTTTTCCTTGTAAGAGCTCATAGACAATATTGCCAACTTTACTACTATAATCTAATACATTATAATATCTATACATACTACTAGAGTAGGACTATCAATACTACACCAGCTCTTGACACAAGGTTTGTACCAGGCCCTCGACTAAACCCCGAGACCTTTATTTATTATCACAGCCTAGGGTGTTTTTTTTTTCCCTAGCACTTTACCTTTACTATACTGTCTTTTCTGAAGGGTAATTCGTCTGTTTCTGTCCCACCAAAAGCGTACAACGCCTTCGCTTCCATTTCATAGATTCGTTACTAAACTGCTCGGAGAAACAAGTGAACCAACCCCCGTCGGATCTGCCTCGATCTTGCCCCAATAATATCATCTGGAGTAGTAGTCACGTGATGACATGGGCGTGTCCGTACGCGCAAGCATGCACAAGCAACAAGCAAGGCAGATCACTCTGATCAGTGATCACTCAACTTCAGCACTGAGTTGAGTGAGTTCAGTGTGATCTATGGTGTGATGGTTCACTTTGCTTCACTTCAGTATAATAATATACATGCATTTAGACGTCTCATAATTATAGGAATAATTTTTTTTTAATAAGGTTGTGAATTTCATACAATAGTTATAATAAATTTTACCAGAAAATTAAAAAAAAGGCAGATGGCAATTGAATAAAAATTATTTTAGTAACTGAACCAGCTGATGTTAGTTGTGCTATTGCTCTATTATATAATACGGAATAAAGATCGGTGATTGAAATTCAGCAGACGTACTTATAGATTGATAAGTGATCAGCAAGAAGAGCTACTTTGACTGTTGTTGCTCGATATAAGGTACTGGGAACAGGCCCTCCATTCCTGTCCTCAGGTTCCTCCCCTCCCACCAGTTCTTGTCCTCCTGGTTGAATACTTCAATCTGGTCTCCCTTACAGAGACTGAGTTCTGATGAATCCTGTGCTTCAAAAGGATACTTGGCTTTTACCTTGAAATGAATGAAGTGCATATATAAATGATACAAGGTATTATAAAAGTCCGTTCACGTTGAGTTGAGGATTTGCTCATTAAAAATTCATTAATTATGGCTACACACCGCTCACACACTTCCGTATTTAAAACGTTATGAATGGTAATTATTGCACAATAATTGCCAATGAATACTAATGAGCAAATCTCCAACTCAACGTGAAGGTATTTTAGTATATAGCATATAAATTATTACAGTCTGCTCGTGTTGAGCAAAAAAAAATCATTAATAACGCCCACGTATCACCCATGCATTCTTTACTGTGACTGGTAACTACTATGCCAATGAATATAAATTATCAACTCGATGTAAATAAATTTTAGTCACAGCGACTGTACAAGCTTACAATTAAAGTACCACAAGGCACTACTGGGTCTCGCAGTAATATCTTCTGTTCTTTACTGACGGAATTCTTCCGATGATGTTCAACCAATTTGTTGAGTGACGTAAACTTCGCTATCCAAAGAAAATATTTCCCACTTCCATCCCGAAGTACTTTGAAGTGCTGGATTTGATTCTGAAATCTTCAAAAGAACAACACGGGAAAAACAATATTGGATTTTTTTTTATCTTTACAAAAAAAAAATAAACAAAATTAGTTTTAATTATAAAATAATACAAATAACTTATGCACATGATTACGAATAAATCCAGCTCGGCTATATACAATTAAAGCCTTGGGACAATTAAATATAGCATATTATACTGAGAAATATTTATCCCTTACTTGACCGATATAGAGAAATCTCCCGGTGTGCTCTCACAATGTCTGACGCAGAATGCCCCGTCGTGTGGTTGATCCTTTAACAGATCCTCGGCATTCGCACGACTCAAACTGGGCATAAACCATGGAACACTGGTAACAAAAGAAAAAAAAATCAACAAATCGATATAGTAATCATTGCATAATGAACAAAATACAATAATGATTATTTTAGAAAGACAAATTCTACTTTTACAGATTGTTTAAATTGGCATAACAGGAAACCATCACGAAATTGAAAATAAAATATATATTATAATGCAGGATAACTGTAGACAGTATAACATAACATACACACTATAGTGATGACCTGTACTGCTAGCTAACTATTACCTCAGTATATACACAATGATAGCATAATCAATATGAATAACAGATGTGTTACAGTTGGTGCAATGATTTGGCTGTACAAAAGGTCAAAAGGTCAATGAAATAACACACAAATGCATTTACTGAGTACCCTAACTCATTAATAAGGTTCAGTTCTTATAATAATTATATAATTTCGAAGTCAGTCTCTCTCTCTCCTCTACAGCGTAGTTGTCCTCCCTCCCCTGTATCCCTTCTTTCTCCCTCTAGTACCCTTTCCAATCACCCCTATCCCAGTACCTATTGGTACTTTAACCCTCTATCCCCCTCCCCCTCCCCTCCCCCCCTCCCCCCCTC
>JAYJLX010039079.1:0-15202 GCA_036873525.1 Chalinula nematifera
TTAGTGACAGTAACTAAACTCTCAGTGAATCCTTTGCTGGTAATACTCTGGTGATTAGCTAACGTACCATTGACTCGAAATATCACATCATCCGTTACCGTCGCCATTACTGTACAGTGGAACATCACACTCTGACCATGGAGGGCTTTCACAGACTGAGGAGACTCAAGGAATACTATTTCTAATAAATAAACAGACAACCATACATAATCAGTAGCTTGACTACACATAATACTCTTACATCATGTCATACATGTACATTAGTTATGAATAATAGTGTATAAACCAGGTGGTCATCCAAAAGTCCTAATGTGAACTCCAGTGTACTTTATGAAGTATATCATATACTTTGCATCCCACAAAGATAACCCAGTCTATTATGCATGCACATGTATATGTACCAATATATGTACTGACTATGAAAGCTCATTAAGTATATCTCCTATAGCACTAACACTGTAGCACTACAATATATTATTTATTATACTATATAATATGGTGTATACAAGTCCTGAGACTCTCTACTATTGTAGCATACCTCCATAAACAATGTTAGTGGTTCTCAAGATCCATACTGTAATAATGATAAACACTGACAACTCCTCAAACCACCTCATATCAGTACATTGGCTACATCCTATGAATCACCTGGCAATAATGGGTTAATAATACATGTATATTATACAATAGCTAAGGTATATTCCAGTCTCCCATATAGTACTGAAATTTTATAATAACTTGATAATCCCACACTATTCCTAATAATGCCCAAGTCAGGGCAATTAAGAGATTAACCACACCTTTAATACATTTTTTTTATAAGCAAAATGGGTGTGGTCATGTAAAGTAAGTCTAGTATTGAACACAAACTTATCTTATCAGGTACTATATTGTTATTACTATTAATTTATGTAAAAGTAAAAACATATTAATAAAATTTTATGTGTGCATGGGCTACGTCAAATATACAAACACACGAAAACATATACAGTTACTGCAAGTACATGTGGATGCTATTTTTTATTGATGTGCTATATACAATGTAGTCAGGATTACAACTTATTTAGTGAGACCTAGATTGAATGCTGCAGCTTATGGTATACTGATTACTATTCATTCACTATAGTGTAATTTAATTATTGCCTCAAGTGTTTGTATCTTTTTCTATTATTATAAAAATTTTCAGGTGATATCCTAAGTCTGCATGGCAATTTACAGTAAGGCAGTAGCATATAAACTGGTATGTACAAATCTTTTTTTATAGTAGGAATTGTACTGTATTTAAGATACAATACCGTAAAAATGGAAATTTTCGGAGTATAAATATTTTCATAACGTTTAAGAACTACGAAATTATTCTGACTCGAATTATTTTTAGTTAAAGACCAACCGTTCTATTTCTGTCTTCATTACTACAACAAACGATCAAAATTTTTCTCTTTTACTCTCTCACTATCAAGTTTTGTACATCTTATGCCTTACAGAAAGTTTAAAAACGGACCTCCCTGCTGCTCAAAGTGTCTTCTTATACAGTCGAGTAAGTATTGGGTTAAAAATTTCGGGTTAAATTAATTTCGTAGGTGTGGTTGACTACGAAAATATTTTAATACTCATTTTTTTGATTCGAGAGTTTCCTGATTCGAATATTTCCAGTTTTACGGTACTTTACCTATACAAATACATTAAAACTTTCCAACAAAGAGCCCCAATAATAACAATAGAAATGTAGTAAATGGAGAATAAGCGACTTGCAATTGAAAAAAATGGACGTGTTTGGGTTATCCACTTCTTCAAAATAGTGGGCCATGGGTGCCGGTTAGCAGCTGTGGTCTCTCTAATTAATGCTCATATGGGTATGGAACCAGTTGGTGGGGGAATATATATCCCTTTTATGGAAGTCATGTATATCTGCTACAAGTATGGAGACAACTTAACAGGCATCTATAAGTGTTTGGGAAACACAGGTACTTAACATGTGCTGGGTGTGGCTAACATTGAGTACAAGTTGGATAAGTACAGGTACATAAGAAGCCATGAAATCAAAAGTCAAACCAAAAGGGCATCCCAGACAGATCTCAAAAAAAATATGTATAGAAAAATGAAAACAAGAATAACACACAAAAATATTACCTTAAAGATTCCTTCTCTGATCATTACCAAATGCTGTACAGTGATGGCACTCCTAAAAAAAACAAAGAGAATAATGGACTGCGTCTCATCTCTGGCTCGGCATTGGAACCAACAAACAAACTCTCCCTCTCAGTTAGTCTCACTAGTCAGCCCCTTAAAGGGTCAGGAAAATATTAATACAACTAGCTGCCACAATAAAATGTGGAGAATTAAGCCATTAAAATGGTATAAGTCACAATGACAATTTTATACCAACACATACTATTATTTATAAACACAGGAGACTTAACTATAGTTGCGCCTGTCATAGCTCATATTAACGTTTTCCAGATTTTCCTTTAAGAGGGGTTGGCTAGTGAGATTACTTTCAGTATACTTTACCCACTACCCTGAACTATATGCCCATCAACCCCTAGCCTAGGAACCCACCCTTTAGAATTTGAGTGAAAGGGCCTGGAATCATTTGAACACAGTAAAATAGTTCTCAATAGTTCTGCAGCTGTTAGCCTGAAATACGCTAAAATATGGGGGGTTTCTCAATTAATCATGTGAGTTATTTTTATTGATGATTACTGCCGGTGTACAGCCTTCCACTCTGCAAAGGGATGGGTCAATAGTAGTCTGGCTGGCCACACAATTCACACCGAGTGGTAGGTTGGTCTAAATCCAACATAGCACTCGTACTGATGGAATGCAATTAGCCACAAAATGTAGGCATGAATAAAGATTTATTGTGTTCATACGTGTATACTCATTACATACATATACACACATGCACTTCTCTTTTTCCAAAGACATGTTAAAGTACACTAAGCCTATAATTGTTCGACATTAGCTCAGTTACATGGATTGAATCTAAATTGGCCTGCAATATTCTGCAGAGTAGAACAAATGTTATGTGACTATAACTTTAGAGCAGATCCTTTACAAACATTTTATGTGAAGGGTGTGGCTAGGGTGTGGCCAGCCAAATTACGGATCCCCAGAGTCCCAGATTATAATACTTTTAACCAGCTTACCTCAGTAGAATGAGATGGCATTTGTGATTCAGATAAGAACATATCTAGAGGATCGAGACGAGCGGATCGAGAGGGAAAAGGGGAGTTGATTCAGTCAACGGAGTCTGTCAGTTGACCAGTGCGCTGGTGACGCGGCTGGTGACCACATTTTATCACATGTAAAGGGGCGTGATAGAATATTCCCGCTGCTCGCTGATGGCATGCATGGTAACATGTAGATCTACATGTTCAACACATTTTATCACGTGGCTTTAGTCATCCGATCTAAGCTCGTTGGCTTTGCGAAATAAAGGATAACATTGGAGGAAAAAAGCAATCGAGATAGAGTACAAAGGTGTGACTCCTGCTCTAGAGATATGTTAAAGTAAATAATATAGAGTCTATATGGATAGTTTACTTTTATTGAGGTGGTGAGGCTGGGGAGAAATTGGGAAGGGGCAGGAAAGAAAGGGAATTGGGATTAAAATTAAACTCTATAAAAGTAGGAAGGGGCCAGGGAGCGAGACAAAGTGCTATCATGCTTATATGTGCCTGAAGTGCGGCAGAGATACATGAGTATGGATACGCAAGGAGTATGGATATACGCAAGGCCAACGTTGGCACTCTGTAATGACCGGAAATCTGCAATAATTATAAATGAGCTGAAGATGGGTACAACATTGACCCTGTAGTTGAACTTGATTCAACTCTTAGCCTCGATGTACTCATTTATTTACACTGATTTCAGGCCATAATGCAACACTAGCAAGCAGTTAAATTTCCCTTGAGTTTTGGCATGCCTTGATATTAAAACCTTTTTGTAGTAGTATATATATAGCATTGAATTAAGTCAAGTTGCTTATACTTGGCCACATATTGTAACTACATGCATTTCCTTTGATTACCACATATTAATAAAATAAAACATGAGATCAGAATAATTGTGACGATTGTCGTAATAACTTTCCATTTTTGTCATATGGGGTGTGGCCATGATGCAAATATTTAGATTTCCGTCACTATATAGATCAATATTAATTGTGAGCTGTAATGTTTTGAATTGAATGAAGTATATCTTATTGTATTCGTTGAAGAGTTAATAAACTGTTATGTTTCAGATTTCAGAGTGTTGGTGTTTTTTTTTTAACCCATGTTTTATGTGATGTAGTACATGTGATGTAGTACATACAAAGCCCTGGTTGCTCTGAAAAATTTTCAGAGACCCTGTATAAATTGTTTTTACAGTGCAAATAGATTGTTTTTACAGGCACAGTCAGTCAGCCCACCCATACAATTTGTTCAATTCAATTAGAACACTTGTTTTAGCCACAAAAATGTTGTTTGTGTTGTACTCATAGGTATTCAAAAAAATTGTAATAACCATTAATTAACTATAATTAAAATTGATTTGCCGTGGTGTCCTCCCAAGGATAGAAACGCCTATGAGTACATAAACAAAGCGCATTCAATTTGGTGGCCATTTTAGCAAATTGCTTTGTAATTGCCATGTGCATTTCATGATTATAATTTATTTCCTGTTAGGTCATTCCTCTTCTTTGCCACTGCTGCCGTAATAGCTGCATTATCAGGAGTGTGTAGTAAGCCAGAGATTGCTTCTTACTTTTATAGCTATGGGAGTGGTTGTTGAAATGGGCGGGGCAGTGTGTGGGTGGAAAGGCAAAAAAAGAGTTTGGTATCATGCAATGCATTCATTGGCACTGAACTGTCCAAAAGCTAATAATAATGTGACCCTGTCGACTTGTATATCTGTCACAAAAAACCTTTTCATATAGTATAAAAATCTCTTATACGAGCTACAATACGAAAGATTCCCTACGAGAAAGAAACAGTATAAAAAACAAGACTGTTTTCGTTTTTCCTACTGTTTCTCGCAGATGCTTTGGTGCTTTTAGCATTATGGACTCCTAACGTTACAATTAGTACTGAAACAGAAAAAAAAAATTCTATTCCAGTGTCAGCATAATTATTTGTTTACATGGACTTCTGGTTGTAACACAATGCAGACGCTATAAGATTCACTTTGTGTGTTCACTTTTGCACTGTCCTGGAAATCATGCATGGACTAGGAGGTTAGGCACATTATGCTTTTAAAGATCATTATGCTATGCTCCAATACTTTTAAGATCTGCCAATTATGCTTTCAATTATGCTTTCAATCTTAACCCATTATGTTCTAATATTGACTTAACTTTTTAAAATTTAGGAAAGTTTATAAGTTGATTTACACCATAAACGTAACGTAAATATAATATAAGCAAATACATGGGGAGAGTATGAACGGTTTATGTAACGTAAATGTTCAACTTTAACATCAAAATTTATACTCCTCCCATGTATTATATATACAATACGTTTATAATTAATGAAATTGCCTCAGAGTACATAAAATATTCACTCACCGTATGAGTTGTACATAATAATATGGTTTAACTAAAAAAATTACCCTATTATGCCTGCTTGTATTTATGTCCACATTATGCTCCTGCTTAGGTATACCTATTATACTTAAAAATATGCCAGTAGAATGTGCCTAAGTTATGGGCATGTAGCCAGTATAAAGTAATCTTAAGTGTATCATATACATGTACTTTCCTTATGAATAATGCAGTTATTCTTCATAATAGGTGAAATAAAGTCCATTGTATTCACTTTACACATAAAAAACCTACAATAACTCAAAGTTGATCATGTGTGCTCATTAATGTACTTAATATTTATCAACATTAATTATGAAATAATTGTAATGTATCATGTATACTTGTAATGTATCATGTATACTGAATCAAAAATGGAAGTACATGGGCATTGCTAGCATGAAATTTGTATTGATTAATTTTGTTATAAAAAGGAGAATATTTAGTAGTTTTTTTTTTTTTTTAGTGATACTATTTCTACTGCTTCTCTGTGTCCTTAAAAAAAAGGTATGTATGCAATAAATACAGAACTGTGGTTAGAGCTATAAATGATACATGTATATGGTTTTACTTAGGTGGGTGTGTCTTGTTTAAACTACATGTATGTTTATACATAAGTTTACACAAGCAGTGTTAACACAATGGAAGCCGATTAAATTCATTGGATTTTCAACTGGCAACACATGCCTTTGAAGAGCCCATCTAGTACTGGATAGCCGGAAATATTTGCGAGGAATTTAATTTAGTAATTTGCAAAAAAATAAATGGGAAAACACAATTTAATTTCCCAAAAACGCATAATGAACATGAACGTGTGCAAGTGCAAAGCTATTAGCAAAATTAAAATCTGCAAATTGTAAATTTTAGGTGAATTCACATAATTTTTTGTCGCAAATTTTTCCGGCTATATGGTATACTCTACATACTGTACTGTACCTTCCAGCTGAAAAATGCATTTGTATGGTTATACACGTATATACATGTAACAGTTGTGAGTTTCACAATTAACTAGATAAAATGCATTGCATTATTTGGGGCGAGCCTTTGCACCATAGCTACTTAATTGCTGTTTGTTAATTGTCTGCTTTAGTTTATAGTCAGTCTCGCGTAGCCAGATCCTTCCACTCCAAAGGTAAGAGTGGGAGGCCCTGGCTAATGAAACAAGACTGTTTCACTTAGGTCATCAACACAGTGGCGGATCCAGGGGGGGTTTGTTGGGTTCGCTCGAACCCCCCTTTTTTCGAAACTCAGATTTTTTTCCCACTTACCTGTGCTTTATAACTGTATGGAGCTATCACAAACTCGATGCTAACGCCATTAGAAATGATAAGAAACGTTTTTCTTGACTTTGGATCGATGTTCAACGCAATCCACGCCGATCTCAGTTGCAAAATGGGCGTGTATTTGGCCGGAAGTGGGCATGGTTTACGCAAAATTGCGGCGCACTTTGCACGCCTTTATTACAAAGACCCCCCCTTCCAAAAACTCTGGATTCGCCACTGCAACAGATTATGCTAAAAAACAATCGAAACAAAGTAGTCTACTCAAGATCAGTGCCCTTACACTCCAATCATTAGCCAAAAATTGAAACACCATAGTATCCTGTATGAGCATGCTAAGACTGTTTTCTTATAGTTAGATGATTTCAAAGAAGGCATAGAATCATGTTGTTGTCTAAGTAGATATACACATTACTGCATAAATTTGTGTCTTCAAACACCAAGAACTGACAGAAAACTTTTGAGTCATGACTGGCTGGAATTCGAGCTTGAATCCACAATGTATCTGTGTAATTTGATCTTATCAAAAGTTCAAAACTCTTCAGTTGGTTTGGTATACAGGAAAGCTGTGTAATTAACAGATTTCTTGAGAATAGCCCAGGCAGTTGTTTATGATAGCCATTGTTAAACTTGCTGAGGTAGGCATAATCTGATAACATTTTTTTACAAAATATAAACAGAATTTTTTCTATAATTTGGTTGACCCTATGCTTTTGACTAGTGTGGGGCTCACTCACTGAGGCTCTCCCCAATTTAGAACCAGTTTGTAGTACTGGGTCTGGAAGGTATTGTATGTTTGTGTTATATTCCATCATTTAAAGCATTTTCTTTTGTTAATCATTAATTTAAACAAATTTTTATTTAATTTTTTTTTAGGATATAACCTTCAGTGCTATTTCTTCAATCAGGTCTTTTGCCTTTTATGTAGATGATACAATATTCATTTAAAATTTTGTATTTCTACTTTATGGTATATAGTACAAAACACCAAAATACAGTATTCCTGGTTACTTTAGTGTTTAATTATGCTTCTTCCACCCCAGGTAAACAACTACTGTACTGTACTGATTTGATCGATGCTTTTTATTAGTTTACATCCTTTATTGTAGCTACCATTATGACTCCCCCTGTATCTATTAATACTACTTTGGCCTATAAGACTGTTCAAATGTCTTGTGTTGCTGAAGCTGATCGCCTCTCTTTCTTAGTGGATGATAAGAATGCAGACTTCGTTGATGGTTTTGACTCAACAACTTCACAGAATGGATCCTTGATTATTGGCACTTTGACTATTGAAGTATCTCTTGGTGTGAATAATGTATCTGTGCTTTGTGTAACTTTCAATACAGATGCGACATCTGATATTAGTGATCCAGCAATACTTTTAGTGCAAGGTATTAGTGTGTAATGTAATACTATATACAATCAGAAGCCCATAATGTATGTTGGTGGAAAAACGTCCCTTTGATGTTTTCCCACCCACACACATAATGGTCTCTTGATATAATAATAATACAATTTTTTATTATATGCATGCTCTATTTACAATCAAATTGTTATTGGACAAATGTTTTGTTGACCTTTATCAATGGCATAAATAATGAAACATCTACACATGGTAATAGACACGAAGGAACACATGCATGCACTTCCATAGCAGCAGATATCTTCACATGCAGTTATTTAATCATTCATACTATTTCATAGGCCATCATTGACCACGCCTTAGTTTGTGCTGCCTTATAATGTATGGTTATGTTATGTAGTTTTTTAAAGCCATATTGCTATTGTTAAGCACACCATAATTATATACATTATGTAACTTTGTGTAATTTGTTGTATGCAATATTTCATTAACTGAAATTCAATAGAGACGGCTCTATTTAGTGCAACATGTTTCAACAACAAAAGTTACATAGTACAGCGGAACCTCGATTATCTGGACCACTTCGTTCTCAGCAATTTCAAAAACTGTCTGGATAACAGAAAAGTCTGGATAATGGAAATGCCCTTAATAATAGCAAGAATGCATCCGTGAATTTACATTAACAGGTTAGGTTACAGCATAGCCTAGGTTCACCCTCAAAATTGCTGGAAGAAGCTAAAAATCAGCAAAAATATTGCACCTTGTGACTTTAGCCTAGTTCACAATATCAGTTGAACGCACTGGAAATTTCCGAATATTTTCCATAATCTTGATGCAGACGAGACGGCAGATTAGAACAAATTTCTATTCCAGCGTCTTGCATAATGTTCTAGCGTCATATTGTGAACCAGGCTTTTTGTCTTTATCAATTTTTACCTAGTCAGCCTTTTATTTCACCATTAATAATTTTTAATTAATCAGTGGTTATAAATTTTTTTAAGCTTTTTGGAGGTCTGGATAATCAAGGTTCCAGATAAATAAGGTCCGAATAATTGAGATTACACTGTAATATGGTGTGCTTAATTGTTTTCTACATTTTAGTGCAATTGTTATTAACATAATTTTTATAGCCTATACTCCTTAAACTTATAATTATTTATTATTATAACATTGTATAGGGTCTTTGGATCCAGTTGGTAATGCTACTGCCATTAAAAGGAATACTTCCTCCATAATGATCACATGGACACCTCCTCCAACACTGATAGGAACGGTAGTAAACGGATATAATGTATCCAGTACATCATCTGGAGCAACAATATTCACCAATGAGACATTTGTGTTATTGAACGTAGCTAACCCTGATCCTTGTACTGAGATTATTGTTACTATAACCCCTTTTAATGGAGTGGATGGACAACCTACTATAATCAATGGAGTATACTTACCATCAGCAAGTTAGTTAGTGTACCTGTTTTTAGAGTTAAATATTCCAGAAGCATGTGATTGACCTTAGCAATGTAATTCTTTTGTTTACTAAAAAAAATAATGATTTTTTTTTCTTCTATAGATTTCTTGCAAAATTCAAACATTTTATCTTTTTATAGACCTCTTTTCGGAGGTATTGGAGCGATAAAGATTAATGTGGATGTATGTAATGTAGTTTACATGTAGCAAGTAATACATATAACTAAATAATCTTTCCTTTTTTTTTTCTCTATAGATTTCAATGCTTTGTCCAGGAGAAATACCCACTCGTATGTCAGCTGTTGTTAATCCAGCCGAACCTAGTACATTAAGTATTGCTGAATACAGTTTTGATCTACTACTGTCTAGGGATGAAAGTCTACGTGTTTCAAATGGAACAATTGAATTGATGCCGAACCAAGGATACTGTATTGATCTCATGTATACGGATGAGTATGGAAGTTTTGAAATGTCTTCAAGTATTTCTTTTAGTAAGTATTATCTTATTGCACTATCAATTCACACTATAGTCAACTTCATAGCAGTACATGATGCCATAATTATCCCAAGTGGCGAAGCCATAGCGAGGGATTTTTTGTTGAGGGGTGTGTTAGTTAGTTAGTCAGTACAGTTTGTGTGTTAGCAGATTAAAGGTGGGTATTTAAAAGTGGGTGTTAGTTACAGAAAAGTTCACTATACATTGATGATTGTCTGCTGAATCTTTTGTTGCAAGGTAGTTTGCCACTACTAAATTTATATATATGAACAGCAAGGGATATGTACAGTTTAGTACTAGTTAAATCAGTTTTTACTGTGCTCTCCTATAGCCATTTAGAAAAAAAAATTTCCTAGTTGATAGTAGCGGGTGTGGTTTGATAAAACTTCAACACGATCCACTGCACATATATTTTATTTTTTTCTCTATATTTCCAAAGCCAATAAGTTATAATTAATAATAAATTACGTGTTTCCTCGATTAGACACCACCCTTTAAGTAGTAGCCGCATTAAAAGACTATTTTATTTATGTATGCATGTATAAAGGAAAGATGATCAAAGTGGTTTAGAGGTAGAACTACATGTAAGCCCAGTTAAAAATTTCACGCGCTATTGCACACACTATCTACTGATATATATTGTATAAGAGCACAATTTACAAGCAGTGTCAACATGACACCATAAGCTTAAACATTAGAGAGTACAGTTTAGATTACATAACCTTACATTATTAATGGACAAGTAGGAAAAGACTTTGAACAAGAAGTTGGAGTTCAGGACACGGTCTTAATCCAGGCATGTGGCCTTTTGCGGACTCCTAAGGTAACAAACTAAAAACTATCAAATGTGGCTCATAACATTTAGTCTTGTTATGAGTTATTCATTGGTCCATCAGCTTTGACGGTTTACGAAAAGTTGTTTTTCCTATATTACTCCAAAACCATGTGTGATACAAAAAGCCACATTTGATACATTTTAGTAGCTTACCTAAGGACTCTGTAGAGCCCCATAAGACAGAATTAAGACTGTATTTTGGAACTCTTACTTTTTGCTTTTTTACTCGAAAATATCAGTCAACAAATCCTTGCTGTATTCTTGCATCAAAGGACGCTATAAGCGATTTTTGCTAGACAAGCCTATGATTTGCATGTCAGATGTTATGAGTCAAAAAATCATTAATTTTTTGGGCAAAAAGTGAGCTGAAATTCAAGAAAATAACAGTATTGTTCTTATGGTTATCAATAGATAAGAATTGTAGACCTGTATCAAGCTCAACCTCAGGATTTATTGTACCAACACCAACAATAGTGTCATCATCAACAACAGTATCATCATCATCATTACCAGTGACAGGACCAGAATCTAGTGAGTTATTTTACACAATTTAAGTCTGATTCGTAAAATGCTGCTATATCCATGCAAAACATGATTTTTTTTCTCTCTTTTTTTTTAGACTTTCTGACCTTAATAATTATTATTGCGGTGTTCTGTATCCTACAGATTGTATTATTAATGTCATTATTTTGTAAGTATGAAATACATTCATGATAGATTAATGTATAACGATCCTGTAGAGGTGGATTTAATACAGCTAGCAGTATATAATAATTATGTATATAGGTTATTGTTACAATCAGCTGATTTAAACACCAGTAATTTGAATAATATAACGTGTTTTGATGCATACTGTTTGATCATTTTCAGGGTGTTTATATATCATTAGAAACAAGAAGACTAAAAATATGTCTCTACCACATGATGAGTCCACGGTTAGTTGTTGTACATGTATTTCTTGTAATATGTGACATGCTCTGAGAAAACCATGCTTTGTGGTGGATCTCGGCTGCATTCAAAAATCATTTCGGGAGTTGTTGTTTATACCAATGGTAGAAATAGCTCTTGAATATGCTACAGTACAGAAGATTTTATTGTAGCACCAAAGAGTTGGTGAGAAACAAATGGCTGAAAAAAGCAAAAGCTGTTCACATTTTTTATGACCACAATCGACAGTCTGTTTTTTATCTAGTTGCAACTTCATAAATGTATTAGTAGTGTCAAATTCTGAAACTTTATATCTTTCTTAGATAGTATGCAAAGCAAGTTTCGTAGGCATATCTTTTTGTGTCAAATTTATTTAAGGTCTATTGTCAATCAAAAATTGGACCACACCTAACATTTTTAATTATAATGTAAATTATTTTTGTGACAGAGATCTGGTTTCTTAAGAGCTGATCACACTAGTAGTTTTTTTTTTTGCTAAAGGTCATTAACTTTTATGTTTCATTACGTTTGCCCATAGGCGGCCCAGGTTAAACTTATAAAAAAAAATTACAAAGTACTTTAATTGAGCTTGAAAACCATAGCACAGGCACTTTAGTTTTTTTGCATTTGTTTATTATGAATATAATTATTACTGAGTACAGAATCATTATGTAGGCTTCTGTAGTATAAATATATATGCTCACCTGTGTCAGCTTTTTACCTTACAAGCAATAACTGAGTTGAATTTTGATTTTATGCAAAACAGTAAAGAACAGAGAAATAATTAATTAAAATTGACCACACCCATTATAAATATACAATGAGCCCAAGTAAGTCTGGAATCCTGCAGCCGCCTATGCATTTGCCTACTGATTGCAAAATACAGTATGTGGAAAGAAATTGACCATTATCAATTCAATTACAACGTAAATGTAAAAGACCAATTGCTGACTTTTTATTGTGTCATTGTTGTTATACTATGGTACTGATGGTAGTAATGTACGCCCTGCAGGGTAGGAATAGTTATACTTGCATATCATGAGTGGTATATAGTCTGATTAGCTTTGTTTGTATTTATTTCTTGCTAGGCCAAGAGGGGTGCGACGATAAATATTTTTTTGTTTTTTTTTATGTGTATGGTTTGTCGCTGCTGATACTGTTTGTTTTGCGTTTACATAGTGTACGTACTTGTACTTTTAAGGCTGATAGGGGCTTGGGCAAATGCACAGTGGGGGTGTGGGTTTTTGGCACAGCATGTGGTAGAGCCAAGTTCTATTTTTGTGTTGCGTTGGTAATCGTAGCTCTTGCTGTGGAGGGGGGGGGGGGGGGGACAGATGATATGAAGGTCATTGGCCAAGTGGCAACCTATTATGCATTTGTCTTGAGTAGATGAGATGATGTACTTGTTTGCGTGCATGGATCATAATGATAGTATTTTTTTATTTTGCCTCTTTAAGTTACAATGTGTTAAGCTTTAGAGTTTTTTGTGTATAATCTATTGTGGGGTGCCAGATGGATTGGATGTGTTTGCCATTCACCGTTTAGCTTGGCTGTGTCGTATTTCTTGACACCCTTCAAGCATATGGAATATGGTTTTGTTGTTGTGTAAATGTGATGAGGCGTGTACACTGAGCATTTTCACCCAGCAGGGGATTAACCCTTATAGCCACTCGATGGTGGGGCCTCACTATTATTTGATTACCCAATTACTTTTGAGTTTTAGTGTTGATTGCAGTGCATTTTGGGGAGGTGATCTAAGGCTCCGGTTGTGTTGGACATTTAATTCAAGTTGCTTTTTTACAACACCGAGTAGTGGATAGGGATGCTATTGATATTGGTGACATGTTTTACAATGTAACTAACTACTTTATGGTTGGTTTGAAATTTTTTTTTCTCAGCTTACATGGGACGTTATTGTTGTTCCCAGACAGTATATCTGATTTTATACCATTCTTATTCCGTTTTAGCATTAACATATTTTCATACCTCAGTATTAGACAACCTCACCTGTATTGGGGGGAGTGGACGCTCCCTGCGGTCCCGTTTGTGGGTGGTGTCACGAGCTGACACATACTCCCCCAATTTTGTTGATTCCTTAACCCTTTCAGTGTGTGGGTGTGGCTGTTGAGCACGGGAGATACTCTAGCAAATACACTGAGTTTATTGGCACTAATTTGCTTTGATCCTGCCATCCCTCAGTTAGATCCCATCAGTGGGATTATTATTTTCATCCCAGAGCACAAGAGAGTGATTTATTTTTAGTTACATGTAGCCCCTGATGGGCAATTTATTCTCTGGGGGGATTGACCCTCGCGGAATTTTCCAATCCTCCCTCGCATGGGTGAGGTTTCAGGAGGCTCGGTATCAGCCAATTGGTAGTATTGGTAGTTAATTTTAATTAATTACTTTTATTAATAATGGCAGTGTAATTAAGTGTACAAAAGAATAATTCATACAACTTATGATAGTTTTACTATAATAGCAGCTATTCATTATTATTTACTGAACTGAATTTTTTGGTAAATATGCTTATATAATAGATAGTAATATCATAAAGGGTTGTATACTGTAGTCTATGTACATAATTATATTAAGATTTTTTTTTATCTTTTATCACATAGTTAAATACAGGTAGGTCCATTTTACTTGTTCTAGGGGTCCATTTTTATTGGACCCTTGTGTCTAACAGGGGGGTCCTATTTTATCAAGGGGGGGGGGGGGGGTCCAGTTTTAACAGGCAGTTTAGTTCCAGGGAGTCCATTTTTAATGATAAATTAGTTCTGGGGGTCCATTAAAAATGGACCCCAGGAACCAATTTATGGGGTCCACTTTTGCTGTGACAGGTACAAGAGTACTGCTAGGTAAAAATTGTTGATTTTGTTTTTGTACCTGTTATACACACAATTAAGTTTGCATTATAATTGCTTTTTTGCTTTTTTGCTTTGACAATTATGATCGATAGTTTTATTGGATGCATGCCATCTTTTTTGGCCGTGCCCCTTGAGAACTGACATACATGTTGTGAAAATTTATTAGTCATGCCTAGTCTAGTTATAATTTTTGATCATGGCTTCCTTGGATGCTTACTTAGACTGTTTTAAAGGGTAAATGCTAGACTTCCATGAAGATCTCATGCATCTTCAGGCTGCTGGACTAGTGATTGTGAGTTTTGCTACTGTAAAACTGACTGTCACAGGTATATTAAGTCCTGGATAAGTTGAGACAGCTGCTAAAACTTGTTATCAGTAGTTGACAATGGTGCTCAGTC
>JAYJLX010039090.1:4195-15201 GCA_036873525.1 Chalinula nematifera
CACAACACTGAGCGTTATGATGACCTAACCTGTTACCAGAATAAATGACAGTAAATTGTTTCAACCATTTTTATTTAAATATTGGATATTGGGTGGGGGGCTGCAGCCCCTTAGCCCCCCCCCCCCTGTTCCGCCACCATGTCGCAATGGCTGGGACTATATGCATGGAGCTTACATTATTACATACACCATGCACTGTACATTATTCATACCTTGACCTACTTTCTCTATCACTTTTAAATTTGATGGCTCAATCAAGCAACTGCTAGGGAGTATATTGAATGCTTGATGGCTAGATGCATCAGCTGATTGTGATGCTGAATTTGACAGTGATCGCATTGGAACAGCTGTAGTACTCTCAGGTGGCAGTATCAGTTCTGATTTTAAATTACTGTAAATACATCAATATATAACTACATGGGATGATAGTACATATACGTACCTTGATAATACACTAAATAAATTTTTTTTGTATCGCCATTTGTAATAGCAAACTGCAGTGGCTGGCACACAAACCAGCACAATGAGTAATAATAGTAAGATGAATGAAAGAGTTCCGGTAAGTACTGGTATTAAAATATCTGCATAAGAACAAAAAAAATCATGAAGATATATACACAACTATATCAAAAGTATACATACAAATACATATTAAAAGTAAACAGATACACCTGTACCATACAGTGGAACCTCGTTTAACAGTTGCTCAGTATATATAGTCATAGATGGTATAGCGGCCAACTTACTTAGCGGTCAGGAAGTCTGACCCCAATTACTACCAATAAAATAAAGTTTACCTCTCAGTAAAAGCCACCACGATACACCCACTGAATTTTGGCCAGTGCCATGGTGACCGCTATAATGAGGTTCCACTGTATATTCATGTGCATGTATATAGCTGACGAATATACTGTTGGCATAATTATACTTAATTGATTCTTTTTTTATGAAAAACATGTGGCTGTGGCCGCTTTGCTTGCATGTCAGTAGCAAACAGTTTCAATGTTCAGAGGTCTTTCTGCATGACAATTATATAATCAACGTTTGCATAGTATTGTATTTAATTGATATTTAACTATGCATGGCTTATACTTGAATGTAAATATATAATACATAATACATGCATACCATGATGCGTATTTAGAGTCGTATTGGGAGTCATACTGAAAGTCATATTGGGGATCATATCATAGAGAGCCGTCATATTGAGAATCGTATTGAGAGTCGTATTGGGAGTCATATTGGGAGTCATACTGGGAGTAATTGTATTGAGAGTTGTACTGGGAGTTGTGTTGGGAGTCATGGTAGTCATATTGAGAGTTGTGCTGGGAGTGTTTGACATTACCACAGGAGCTGTTGAAATTACTGAGGAGGAAAATAGCATTTGCTATAGTATGTATTGTATAAGGAAACCTATAATGAACTTTTAATAATGTTGTGTTAACATGGGGTCATTCCCTTGCCCTTGTATACATCATTAATGATAAATATCATACTTTTAATCAATACCACTCAGATCTATTTAACTCACTGGTTGATGTAGCCATTATGAAGAGAGTTATTGAACTTGAATTGGCATATAGTAGATTTGTTGCAGATACTAATGCTATAGAATAACAATAATAAACTTTCAATACACGCATTCACATGTATTATATATGCGTGCTAAGGTTGATAAGATCAACAAATTCCGCGGCTATTTAAATTGCTCTATTTCTGATGTGTCAAGTAAAATCAATGTTCAACTATACTCCAATGTTGCTTGTTTCCTTTCTTGTTCGATTATTTCAATGTTTTAGTGTATGTCAATCATTGCTGAATGCTTTGTTGCGTGCTGGTAGTTTCCCTTCACTAAAATTATAGGCTGGCCCTTGAGACTATATGCGTGCTAATTAGTATACATTTACTGAAATATGCCAATTGGCTTACTAAAGTTTCTATAGTTTAAATATATATACCTGATTGTGGTTTACCCTGCAGCTGTATTATTCCCCTTATATTAGTTCCCTCCATTTCACAGGTATACTGCATCCCTATAGACTCTATCACACTATTAATAGTCAAGGTGCTGGTAATACCAGTGGATATCAACTGCCCTCCAATATTAGCCTGACCCTCTCCCTCTAAACTGGTAGTGATATTGTATCCATCATCAGTGAAGTCCTCTAGCACCTCTCCATCACTATTCCGCCATATTATGGTATACGTAGAGGGAAGGTACCCAGCGAATACACAGGATAGATCAACACTTTCATCTCCTATATCTGTTAGTACAGTACCAGGAGTAGATACTGATCCTATTATAAGACATGACAAGCCTGAAACAGTGTGGATTACTTTATATGCTTTCAATTCACATGGTCTAAAATAAATAGTTATTATTGATGGCATCAAGACTGTGTATCATGATAATGCTATTGCCTCAACAAAATATTAAAAGATTAAACTATAATCAGTATGCGAAGGGTATACTAAAATAGCATTATGCATTATACCTTGTAACTGTAGAGTAATGGTTGCAGCTGTTTTAGGAAAAAATTCATCGTAACTAGCTTCACATGAGTATGTTCCACTATCTGTTATACTGAGCTGGGATATCCTCAATATGCTGGTACGTGTAGTGTCAGCTGAATATATCCTTGTTTTATTACCGTTCATTATTTCCGTTCCATCCGGTCCAGTCCATGTGTATGTAAATGATCCATTATTACTAACAGTACATACTAGATCAACTGATGAGGGTAGAGTAGTACTATTGATACTGCTACCGTATACCAGGGACTGGTCCACTGGGGTAGTGAACTGGATAGGGGAGAATACAGGACCCCCACCCCCTGATTCACTGAACAGCTTTACTTCACTGATATATGTCGTCTTGATATTAGTGTTTATGGCATCAAAGAAAAAACTAAGTGATCCAAAACTATCAGGGGCATTATCAAAATTACTAACTGTTATTGAGACGAATGTCACCGTATCATTCTGCTCTGTTAAATGAAAATTGCCACTGAAAGCTACTCTAACTCCGATAGCAATGCTAACCGTTCCGTCAGTGTACATTGCTGTTGTTCGTAATGGTGGCAGTCCAATACCTTCACTGGGATTATTATAGAAATATATGTCCACTTGTGTTACGGAAGTGATACAGGGGGATGTAAAAGCCAGCTCAACTTGATTCCCAGTCCATCCAATAAATTTGTTGCTATCAAATGGTTGACCCTCTAGTGTAATACCATCCACTATGCTTGCGGGAGGGTCAGTGGAGCACAATACTAATGTATCAGTTGATACTGTGCAGTCAGCTTCTAAATCCCCTGCAGGCTGGTATATTTTACCATCAGCTTTAATTATGTAGTAAATGAAATTAACTGGAGATAAATAAGTAATAATATATTAATGAATAACCATATTATACAAATTACAGTAACAATACTGCACCACCTAGATAAGCATATAGTGGATGGTATAAAGACTCACTCACAATACGCAACATATATGCAGTGTAAATAATACTGTACATAGCATTATTCATGTAATTTGGCTTACCAACTTGAGCATCATCCACAGTAGGAAAACGTGCAAGCAGCAAAACAAAGCTAACACAGAGAAACATTCCCTACAAATTATAATGTGATGGCTATAATGAATGATTGATAAGACATCCCCTGCAGATATACGGTCACATATTTTAAGACACCCCCTCACCCAAGATATGACCACATATCAACTTTTATTCTTTTTATTGATTTTTTTGAGAAGACCACATCAGCAATAACCTATCTGTTTTCCAGTGGAATATTAATAATACAACATACATATAAACGCATATAAGATAAGATATACAATAAATTAAGCAAATTTATACAAAGATTTCAGGGTTTTACTCATATACATGTAGACATAAATTTATAGATAACTTATATAATATACTAGCTCCAAAAATAAAAAAGATTGTCGTCCATAGTTTGATTTGATAGGTACTGGTATACGTACATATGATGGGGATAACCCAAGAACGATTTTATAATTTTGAATTGTAATAAAAGATAGATGCATGGAGGGTGGTGGAGATCTATTGGAATCCCATGAAGCCTGCAAATACTGCATATAGCCCTATGATGTATACGATCCAAACAAACAAATAATTAACTATTACTACAAACTAATTATAACTATTACACAAAAATAAAATAAAAGCCATTAGTTTTAAATTAAAACAAAATTAATAAGCCTTAATTAACCATAAAGCTGTTGTTTAATTGCGAGCAATCGGCTGTGAATGGATGAGAAAGGAGCTCTCTTACTGAAATCACCCACAAAACAAGATGAACGTATACAATCATAGACTTCACTGGGACATGATGAAGGCTTGTCCAATAACATACGACCATCTCTCTTTAATGCATCGTCGAGTACTTCTTGATCATCAAGATTAGAATAGGGGGGCCCCCTCGCCAGTGTGTATATCTCCCATACTGTAACCCCATACGCCCACACATCAGAGAATTGAGAGAATTTACCATAGAAACACTCGGTTGCCATCCAACGAATCGGCATCTTAGCTTTACCCTTGACACGATAGTATACCGAGTCGTATAAATTACGGCTCAAACCAAAATCGGCTATTTTGACGATATTGTCTTCCCCTACTAGACAGTTCCTAGTGGCCACATCCCTATGAATATAGTTATGGGACGCAAGGTATGTCAGCCCGTTGGCTATCTGGATGGACATAGAGAGCAAGTGTTGGGGGGAGAGAAGGTCCGTCTGCTTGGGAGGATGGCATGGACTGATATTGTGCTGAAGAAGGAATTGATTCAAGTCTCCGTTTTCCATATACTCCATCACCATGAATGGCTCACTGCCTTCCTGACTAATCGCTAGAAGTTGGACAACGTTTTGATGTCTTAGCTGCGACATGAATTTCATTTCCTTCTCGAAGGACATCTTGGAAGTTTGATCTGCATCGACTTTCATCTTCTTAATGGCCACACTCAAAGAAACATCCTTGTTATTGTCCGTCTCACTGAGTCCGAGATCCTTTAAACTGAGACCAATGGTTTTGGCCAGCACTACCTCACCAAACTGACCCACACCTAGTTCCTTTACTTCATTAAAGCTCCATTCACCAGTTTTCAACACCGAGTGCTGTTTGTTGGTAACCACCTCCGGGACACTATAAATAGGTCCATCAGAGTATGCTCCGGATGAAACAAAGGAAAATGGTCGTATCTGAGGGTCATCGTATGGGTCAGCTTGGTCGTATATCGGGTTCCTCAAGTCGAAGTACTCTGGCGAGGAATATACAGCCTCTACTGGGGGTGCGGGGGGATTATCAGGTACTTCAGTATACATTGCTTCCGTCTCTGCTTCTCTTCGGTAGCTATCAGCTGTTGAATAGTAAGGGCTTTCATTGGTTTCACCTGCTGCTGACTCATCATATATCGGATTAGGAACCAAATCCAGACCAATTGCTTTAGTGATCTTCGCTAGAGTGGGTTTACTGGTGTTACCCCATTCCAAATCCACGTTCTGCTGCTCTGTGCCTAGGTCTGTGGTTTCTTCAGGATCAAAGTTCTGAGGTGGGATTGCGGGTGGGCTGTCTTTCTTAACAATCATTGAATAAACCAGTTCGTTTTTATTCTCATCTTCGTTAGCCTTCGAGCCCACTCCGTTGTTATCAGTCAACTCCATTCTTCCTTGACTTGCCCCCCGTAAATCACTCAACATCTTCCGTTTCCTCGTGTTGCAGTAAAATATGACAGCAATGACGATAATTATAGCGATGAGTAGTACTACAATCACAGCAACCACAGACCCTATAGCTATGGGAACAATATCACCAGACCCAGCGCTGGAGGTGGGCGGGGAACCAGCTGGGGCTATAACAGAGGATGTGGTAGTTGAGACAATCGGTTGAGCCAAACTGGTAGGACCCATTGAAGTGACACTTCCTTTTTGTGATGCTAAACTAGTTTCTGTTGAGGGTTGTATGGTTTGGCTCTACATAACAATAATAATATAATACATTAATATTATGACAGAACATTGGGAGGGTTATTTCTTTGCTTACAATTGAATTAGCAGTGAAAGCTGATAGAGTTGAAGTGGCAGCAACATTGTTACTACTGCTGCTTGCTATAAACAGAGAAACAAGTGATGATTATACAGTTATACCAGACTAATCGTAATGATTATAATTAATTACCACTACTAGTAATTAAATTAGTATGGGTAACATAGACATACACACACACACTACAGCTACATATACTCAGATACATAGTACAGTTATATATACATAAACATTATTATACATGCAATACACACATTGGCATACACGTGGGTCAACAGTACTTACCAATAATAGATGTGGTAACTGAAACAGATGATGCTGCAGAAGGCATTACAGAATCTATTATAGGCCCATACATTATATCACATAATCAAAACAGTAGGACATTCACTTACTGTCGTTGAAATCTACTTCACTGATCAACAGCCTCTCTGTGTCATTGAAATTAAATTGTAGTGCTACAAGGTTGATAGCTCCTGAAGGTTGCAAGTGTAGTACAACTGATTGCATTGAAGTGTCACCAGGTGTGGTTTGGGGGGAGGAGACTGTGAAGGGAACTGGAGCATTGCTGGTTGTTGTTACAGATACTGATGGGAATCCGATTAATTCAGTCGGAGAGTTATAGTAATATACTGTTACACTAATGTTCTGAATAGACTGCGATAAAAAAAACTCTATTTCACCATCAGATGATGTTGTAAATGCAAAGTAATTTCCCAAATCAGTTGGTATTGAGCCACCAACGACGTTATCATCTAGTTTAGTACCACTGGCAGGTTGGCACTCCAACCGCATTCCCTTCAGCATGCATCCATTACCAGTGGTAGTGAGAGATGATCCATTGAAAGGAACAGCATTAATGACATCATAGAAAGAAATACCTACCACGTAATATAACCAAGTTAAAACTACATAATTATGTATTATAAATACTTCTACATACTTATGGGTAAACACTTTACTGGACCTATTGATAACAGTACAAGCAACAAGGTCAGTATACTGGGCCAGCTGTGATGGCGGGATGAGTGTGGCCACCTCTGCTGGGGCAACAAGGAGATACTCCACAACATATAAGACACCTGGGAATGAGATCTATCAGTAGTGGTATAATCAAGGAGATCTATAGCAAGAAAACATCGTACAGTCTATACTCAAATTATAGGAAGACTATTTGACTGTACCACATTACCTGTTATTATTACTATAAACACGCGTATTACAGTAGTTGACTGGACACTATCTGTGAATGACCAATGTATAGGTACTTTTACTGTAGACTCAACTAAATATTTTAATGCACTAGATTTGGCTCTTACCTAAATGGTACAGGGACAAAGGAATTCGGATCAGTAGTTGTCAGTCCTTTACACAGCAGAATTTCTTCGTTTCCAGTGCATTGATTGATGATTGATCTTTAATTTGATGGGCGTGTCTTATCCACGCCCACGTGAAAAAAAAAATAAAGATGGCCTCCTGCTAGGAAGATTTCAGTATGGTTGACGAAGCGACTAGAAAAGATGTTTGGGAGGGTAAAATACCCGTTTGCTTCATTATAGACCAATCAGAATTGGGTGGAAGCAATGCACAGTCCCCGGAACCATGTTTTGTAAGTCAAAAAACAGTAAAATTCATTTAGACTGAACTGGTCAACTTTACAATGTTAACCCTCTCTGTAGATGATGTTATCTCGTATTAGTTACTTCCCTTTTTTCTATGATAAACTGGAAAACCTTTACGGTAGTCTTGTGGGGAAGACACATGAAGACACGATATGGTTCTCTTCTGGGAACACTCCACTAAAATGGTTGGTAAATTACTTCATTTTATGTTACATTATGGCCTAATATCCTTAAACTTCAAGTCATGTCTTACATATGTATATATGTGTGTGTCAACTATTCAGCAATACCCTTATACTCACTCGTACTGTTTACACATACAAAGTATTCTATTTATGGAGCATGTCCATATTTCCCTACATATAGGCACTACCCAGTGGGTGTGTTATATGATTTATACGGACGATCGACCACGTTACCATGGCAAATAACCGTACATTTCAAGGTATATTAGATTGCATCATCCTTAGCCCCTTCATTATCGTTCTGTAATTACACATGTATAGGGGTTCCCGCAGGATAAGTTACTGTTGTACGATTCAAAGGCTCTTGAGACACATTACAAGTCAAAAATGAAAGAGGTATAGACCACACCCCCTTCACGCCCCTCCCCTTTATAGCAACAGTGTTATAAATCTCTATACTTGTAATATAATGGCCAGTTATTAAATCATTACGTGTATTAGGCTGATTGGTTGAAACATAAAGCCGAGGTTATTAATAAGATAACACCCGATGACTTCCATAAACTATGGAAAGGATTTTCCCAAGGTATTTATATACATTACATATAATAAGGATGGATCGTAAGACGGTTCCTTGACTCCCTTACTGTTCCTTGCACCTCCTTTTTCTCTTAGGAAGTTACGATGAATTTTGGTCTGTTAATATCAAGTTCATGTTCAATGCTAAGGGTGAACTGGAAACATTCAAGCATATACCCGTCTGTATATACAAGGTATGATTGCTGCAGTGGTGGTCTGGTTGGGTTATATTGGCCTATACTACCAGCCCATGAGTTGGGTTATATTAGCCTATACTACCAGCCCATGAGTTGGGTTATATTGGCAGCCCATGAGGCCTGTTTACTGTTTATAGTGGATATGTTTTATTGTTGTTTATTGTTATTTTTTAGAAAGATGATCGGGTGTATCAAAGAGCTATCTCCGGTGAAGGTAGGCTTCATTAAAATAGTGCTTCTAAACGCTAATAATAGCCATTAGTTTAGATATTGGTTTCATTTATTTTCATGTTTGGTTCTATGGTTTGGTTTACGCCCACACTCCCTCCCCTCCCTCCGTCTTTCTTGTGGTTGTTATGACAACCTTTGAAAGCGTAATGGTATATTCCCTGACTATCAGATAACAAGCCTAGAGTACTCCTACCCAATTACCCAGGAATTGTTATCCTTACATATTTGTCCTGTTTTTATTCACTTTCCAGATACTACGTTTGGTGACTTAGTACAGGAATACTACACTAGCTGTAAATTAGATGGTTAGTACCGTATGTTGGTATGTAAGTTTACGTGTATGTGTGTATGTATGTATGTGTGTGTATGTGTGTGTGTATGTGTGTGTGTATGTATGTGTGTATGTATGTGTGTATGTATGTGTGTATGTATCTGTGTGTGTGTATGTATGTGTGTGTGTTTGTGTGTACTATTGTGGTTGAGCTATATTTGGTGTGGCGAGTGGTTTAGTAGGTGTAGAACATTTTTTTCCTAGTGTTTGAATTCGAGTTTAGTCTATTATTATCGACTTGCGGTGGTCTCTAAGTTTTGTCTGTGAGTGATTCAAACGCTGCAAACATAGTTGTGGGCAATTGAATAGTGTACAAGCATTCCTGATGTATTCATAGATGAGGTGTGTAGTTGATGTGTGTGTGTGGTGTGGGGTACATATTTCTAGTGAAAGTATTAAATTAATTTCTATTTCTACATCTGATAAAGCATGTCACCCAATATATACACAATGGCCTTTGTAATGTGTTTATACAGATGCTGTATAGATATACACATGCTGGTATAATACAGCTTTAAGGGACACCCCTTTATAAAGGACATCTCTCATAAAGGATATCTCTCATAAACGACACTAGTATTTGTTTCCCCAAAATAGCATTTCTTGCATAAGTTGACCTCTCTAACCTATAAAAAGGAAACCCCTCTTTAAAGGATACTTTTCTTAGTCCCCAAAGTGCCCTTTGTATAATGTGGTACCCTATTATAGAGTATCTATACATGTGCATTACCCCCCCCTCCCCCCCTCCCTCTCTCCCTCCTTCCCTCATAGGAGCAGTTCATAAATGCCTCCTCCATGGTATAGAAATACCCAATGAAACACCTCTACAGTGGCTGAGTTGTTTTATGTGCTATCCCGATAACTTCATGCATATTTGTGTTGTTTAATTTAACAGTAAATTATTATTATTATTATATTGTAATTTTTTTTGTGTGTGTATGCTTATTTTTTACTATTTTTAGCGCTGTTACCCAAACCATTGTCATTGAATTTATTGTATTCTATACATGACTTGTTACATATGTTGTATTTTTTGTTTTCTTGATTTTTTCAAATGGCTTTTTGTTGTTTTTGGTTGCCACAGTTCTTGTTTTCCAAAGGGTATAGTATAATATGTGTATCTTCAATATAGTTGATGTGACCATGGTTCGACATCGCTCAATGTAACATTAACTTTCTTTTGATCTTTACGGCTTCTATGCACGTTGAAATGTTGACCCAGTGGATGATCCATATGTCAACCCTTTGTTTGCAGGTATAGGCTGTTGTAGTGCTAGTGTAGCTAGGCTGGTGTTGCTGTCTGTATATTGCGGTGTGTGTGTTTGAATGTATTTCAACAAACTGCTCACATTAGCACCCATAGCTAGACTAAACCACCTCTGTTAATTCCATCCACCCTAGCCGATTGTGATTCATCCATACTAAATGGTATACAAGTTGCATATAGTGAATACACACATAATGACTATATGTGATAGTCCAGTTATACGATAATATATCTGATAAGTCTACTCACACATGTGATCTGTGTCCAGGTGCACCAAATTTGGTCCCGGTATCGGTGGACCATATAATATAATATTATAATTTTTTCTGTATTATTTTGCAGTATGTCATCAATTATTCACATTATGATTCAATCATTATAATAGTTAATTAACATTAGATGATGAATGAGCAGCCAACATGATAGGCTGTAGCTTTATACAACAGATATTTGTTTAGCTGATATACCGTAGTTGAAACGTAGCATGCTCTTTAAAACATTAGCTTGAAAAAAAAAAA
>JAYJLX010039101.1:0-15201 GCA_036873525.1 Chalinula nematifera
CACCTTGTTGTGTACCAGGTCTTCCATGGTTTAATAAACAACTAGGGACAACTACAAGTGATTACATTGAAGTGAGATTGTGTGGTGATGAAGGTACAGCAAACGAAGACACTCCTATTGAGCAGTTGGAGATTTACGTTCAGTAAAATATAGTTGTTGTGATTTCCCCTGCCTTTTAATTTATGAATACATTATGTATACCATCCACACATACACATTACTTTTCAAACACCATCAAGGGTGACTGCTTAATCAATATGTAATGAGTGAGATATTAAAGTAATGACTATACTACTTAATTATGCATTTGTTGTTCATGAATTATTATAGACCTTACTTTGATCTTAAATATTAATAATATATAGTGTTAATCGTTGGCCAATAATAATAAAGGGAGCAACTGAAACAATTAAGGGATCATGTCCACAACAAACTATGGAAACTTGAAAACTATACTTTAGTTCAAAATGAATGTGCAAAAAAAAAAAATAAACGGCATTAAACATAATGCATAATTGAGACTATAACAATAATCCCAATGCACACTATTAACACACTATAGCTATACTATACAGTTGATCACTACAGTTGACATGGACCCCGATTATACTATGCCCACTGGGTCTCCTTATAAAGCTGTTGCACAACAACCAGCTATAGTGACACCATTGATCATGCATATAGCAGGTAACAACAGTAGACCTATAATAAAAGCACTAAACAACTCAGTAAGCATCACTGAAAACTCAGTAAGCATTATTAATAAGCAATACCAAACCTCTACATAAAACAACGACTATGATCCCCTGCCATAACCTCTTAATCACTGTACTCCTGGTTTCAACCGCTGTGCATGGCCAGCAGGAGATGAGTCTCACGTGTACGAGTACTGCCACTTGTCCTAAAGAGAACTGCATACTGGCCACCTGTTATGATGACAACAGTACGGATCCACCACAGACCAATGGACTCTTAGAAGAGTTGATCAAGGAAACAAGAGCCAACACCAGAGCTATCGACAACTTAAAGGCTACCCTATCTGATTTAAAGAACAGGTCGTATACAACAGCAGGTGTATACTCAACAATGTACTGCTATTCACTGAAGAACTGATAGCAATGCATAACGACACTGTATATCGTCACCACTACCGACATCATGTAAAGATATCAAACAAAGAATGCCATCAAGTCCTTCAGGAGTCTATCTAATACTGAGCAGCTAATGCAAAGACAGAGTACATATACTGCAACATGGAGACACTCTGATGTGGGTCTGATGAAGGATGGACTAGACTAGCTTATCTAGATATGACAGACCCGTCAGAGAACTGTCCCAGTGAACTACGATTATATCAAGCTAATGGTAAACGAGCTTGTGGTAGGCCATATGGAGGTGCCAGCTGTCGATCCATCAAATATCCATCACACGGGCCGGGGTACAATACTCCAGGGTGTGTGGTAAAGCATTAGGATATCAATACACTGCACCTGATGCTGTGGATTCTACTATCGGTACAGCTCAACACAATGACATAAACTCTTATTATGTTGATGGGATATCATTGACAAGAGGTAGCCCTCGACAACACATATGGACATTATAAATGGCTGTACTTAAAGAAGATAACTCATTCTGGCAAGGAACTTTCCATGTCCCTGTCAGACTGGTAGTAAACAGTCCAATAACATTCCTTCCTTCATTTGTGATGATTATTACTGTGAATCTGGCAATCCTGCTCAACCAAGTCGTGCCTTACCAGGAATTCTTCACACAGCCGATCCTCTATGGGATGGTAAGCAGTGTAGAGGTCTAGAGTCACCTTGCTGTGTACCAGGTCTTCCGTGGTTTAATAAACAACTGGGACAACTACAAGTGATTACATTGAAATGAGGGTGTGTGCTGATGAAAGTACATCAAATGAAGACATAACTATTGAACAGTTGGAGATTTATGTTAGTTAAATTTAAATCAGTACAGTTTTGATTTGGAGTGTATAGTAGCCTATATGAAAGCGATGTAGTTTAAAGTATATTATTAGTTATTTTAGCATAATAAGTTCAGTTTTCACACAGTTATGAATTTAGTTTTGTAGAGGTAGTATTTCCACCTAATATATTAGTAGCAGTATTGCTGATTATTATTGTTACTTTCTATAATACACCAATCTGACAATACTGCATGCATGTATGGGGAGACTTAAAAAATGAGTTGGTAAATTAATCATAATTATAATACTGAAGCACGCACAAATAACCATGCACTTTCAGGATCAAATGCCAGACAATAGTCACCAGCACGTACGGCCATCACCAGTACAGCCGGCACCTCATTAGCAACATTACAGAAAAGAATTACAAGCTAAATTTATAATAGAATAATGTAGACTATATAATATTGTTTAAACCAATGACTAACTAACCTATATACACAGTTATTATCATTAATACTGTAAATATTAACATACGAACTACAGTTAGATAGTCCATAAATGATTGAATGCTACTATCATCGTAGGTTGCACCAGCTATATAATGATACTCAATTTCCTGCTCCATTGGTTATCACATGTACAGATCATCTCAAATTGTCTGACTTAATTTATTACCACCATGATCATTGTATTCCCTATAATGGACAGCTTATAGGTATATATGTTTCCATAGCGGTGCCTTTTAATCTGACATGTATAGTATAGGGACCACCACTGATACTTATATGGTTACTGAATTACTGTCTCCTTTAGCACCTAATATTTTATCCTTCAGTTGAATTGCCCCACAATGGCCTCCCAATTTGGTAGAGTACAGTCCTGCATGGGCTGCCAATTGCAGCAGTAAAAGCGGGTCACAGTCTAAGGAACTGAGACCATAAAGAGTACTCTTAGTCATGCATGCAGCCCCCCTCCCCCCCTCCCCCCCCTGGGCCCCCCCCCCCCCATTTATTTTTGGTCATTTTGAACCATTTTATCCACTTCAGCACCTCACCCCCCCCCAACTTTACTCACATTTGATAGTAAACCAACTAGTCTAGTCTATCTAAATTATGCTTTAATCAGATCAGGAAAACATAGCCACACCTCCATAATTTAATTATGGAGATGTGGCTATATTATTCCTGATTTAGTATGGCAGCATAATTATGAACTAAAGCATAGGTTTACTATTTGAGATAATTAACTAAACTTTCTTATTTAACTATTAATTCTAATAGAATAGTGGCATTATAATTATATAGTTTCACTGTTACCCATTGTTATTAAAAAAAGGAATAAATAACTTTAAAAAATAAGCCACGGCTACATAAGCGTACATGCACTTGACACTATATATAGTAAAAAACATGTGATGCATGCGTGTAATAAGTGGTAGAGTGTATGCATAAGACATGTACATAATAAAAATAATACAGTAACTATTAAACTCTCTGACTGTAAGTGTTTCAGCTAGCTCAACAAATAAGCAATTAATAATAAACTGGAAGTGAAAATTAGGTGTGGCTCATTTAAATTAATGGGCCACACCAATCATTGGTTTAATTTAGTCCCATGCCCAGGCTCCCATACTGACATCTGGGTGTTTGGGCATGAGACTATACCATAATGTGTCTTCACGAGAATGATCATTAATTAAATAATTTCATCTGTAATAATTATAAGCAATATGCCAACAATGATCAACATACCTACACTAAAAACAATAGTTTAATTGTCGTAAAATCAACAAGAGGAATCAATTGAAAGTGATACTCTACCAACACATGATGGCGGCTCTACTCAGCATCCATCCACTATCAGTACAGACATGATTAAACAATTGATCAACGAAACCAGAGCCAACACCAGAGCAATTGACCACATGAAGAAGGATCTCTGTGATTTAAGGGACAGGTCCATAACAACTGGAGATATACTCAACAATATACTGTCATTAACTGAGGAAATAGTGGCATTGCTTAACGACACTATATACTTCAATACAATTACCACTATCAACATCATGTAAAGACATCAAACAAAGAATGCCATCAAGTCCTTCAGGAGTCTACATAATAGCAGCTAATGCAAAGATGACAGAATATGTATACTGCAACATGGAGACACTCTGTGGGTCTGATGAAGGATGGACAAGACTAGCTAGCTCATATACACATGTAGATATGACAGACCCATCAGAGAACTGTCCCGATGGACTACGATTATATCAAGCTAATGGTAAACGAGCTTGTGGTAGGCCTTCAGGAGGTGCTAGCTGTCGATCCATCAAATATCCATCACATGGAGTACAATACTCCAGGGTGTGTGGTAAAGCAATAGGGTATCAGTACGGCTCACCGGATGGTGTTGATTCAGGTTATAGTGCAGCTACACACAATGATATCAACTCTTATTATGTTGATGGGATATCATTGACAAGTGGTAGCCCTCGAAAACACATCTGGACATTAATTGCTGGGTTTAAAGAAGATAATTTATATCTTAAAGGAAGACTGACATGTCCCTGTCAGACTGGTAGTCAACAGGCAAATAACATTCCTTCCTTCATCGGTAATGATTATTTCTGCGAGTTGGTAATCCTGCTCAACCAAGTGGATGGAGCAAAACTCTATGCACAGCCGATCTTCTATGGGATGGTAACCAGTGTAGAGGTCTAGAGTCACTTTGTTGTGTACCCGGTCTTCCATGGTTTAATAAACAACTAGGGACAACTATACAAGTGATTATGTTGAAGTGAGGGTATGTGCTGACAATGCCACTGACAATGAAGACACAACAATTGAGCAGTTGGATATTTACGTTCAGTAAACATTATAAAAAACCAACCCAACGGTATTTCCCCATATCCCCATGCATATTTTAATATAATTGTTATTGATACACTATACACATACGCCATCTTTGTTTTTTTGTTTGCAATATGCATGATTTATGATTGTTTGATTGCCGATAAACCTTTACGATGCTCATTTACAAGTGACTAGGGCATAAGCATACATGTATGTATGGTCAGATGGTGCATGTCTTTAGAGCAGCAATGATGCATGTACAAAATATGACGAGATGCTGTCGAGCATGAAAAAGTAGCTAGGTCAGTTGACTACAGCTACACTAACTATCAATATGAAAAATCTCATTAATATCAGTAAGTACACTGTGAAACTGTGATGGGCTATAGTTGGCATATACATACTATAGCTGCAGCATGCCCACACTGTATGAGATTGATTATTCATTATAATAATAATTATGACTGACATAATACATTCCTACATAAAATACCATTATTTGTAAAATAGGGTTGAATCTGTATCTGTAGGAATCTGTATTATAATGTTATCAAAGCACACCAGTACATTGCTTTGAGCCACACCCATTTACAAATGGAGCCACTCCTTTCTTTTTTTTCATCTCTACATGTAATAACATATGACATTAAAATAGATCTATGGCAAGCTCTTTAATAAAAAATTCTGTCAATAAATCAGGACATGGAAATTTTCAAATGATGGCGTAAAGCAATGCATGGGTATGTACTATTCATAATCATGGTGAATTCCAAGCTGATTTAATGTTGTGCTGTGCTTATTATAAAATTTTGTGCAATTTTGAGAATTAAAATTTTAGGGGCATCGCCCCACACTGCCGGCCATAAAAGTGGGAGAAAGCCGAGGGGGGAGGTAGGGGGGCAGTTGCTTCCTCCCGCCCTTTCAAATTACATTACAAAAAATCATGTCAATTAATGGTATGATATTTTATACCCAAAAACAACCATAGCTGTGTCAAAGATAACTTTATAATTGATGGCATTCTGAAAGTGACATACTGAAAAACAGCATGAGCGATATATCACCATGCAGCAATCATAACAGTCGATATTATGATACATGCATTATTAATACTATTACGATATTATACAACATTTTTTGGGAAATATATTTATCATGTATGTTTAATGTAACTATGATATTGCTCAGCATATTTGTGAAAAAATTAACATTGAAAGAATTCTAATGTACAAAAATGGTTACCAGCTATTAAAGCATCATCAGTCACACGTTGATTCAACCATAAAATCACACTGGATTAAACACTGCGACGATTAAACAATACTGACTGATTGAACTTAAGAATCAGTGATAATTTATTAAAATGCATGTTGAGCATACCATTTTGCTTTATGTCATTGCTTTAGGTACAGCAGTAGATGCTGTTGCTAACTCACCAGCCCAAGCATCCCTGACATGTGCTGCTACCTGTCTTGATACTCCACAAACACATGATGGCGGCTCCACTCAGCATCTGTCCACTATCAGTACAGACATGATTAAACAATTGATCAACGAAACCAGAACCAACACCAGAGCAATTGACCACCTGAAGAAGGATCTCTGTGATCTGAAAAAGAATATACTATCATTACCAAAGGAAATAGTAGCATTGCTTAACGACACTACTTCAACAACATTACCACTACCGACATCATGTAAAGATATCAAACAAAGAATGCCATCAAGTCCTTCAGGAGTCTATCTAATAGCAGCTACTGCAAAGACAACAGAATATGTATACTGCAACATGGAGACACTCTGTGGGTCTGATAAAGGATGGACAAGACTAGCTCATATAGATATGACAGATCCATTGGAGAACTGCCCCGATGGACTACGATTATATCAAGCTAGTGGTAAACGAGCTTGTGGTAGGCCTACTACAGGAGGTGCTAGCTGTCAATCTGTCAAATATCCATCACACGGAGTACAATACTCCAGGGTGTGTGGTAAAGCAATAGGATATCAATACCATTCCACTGATGGTATTGATTTAAGGTACAATGCGGGTCAAATAAATTCTTATTATGTTGATGGCATATCACTGACAAGAGGTAGTCCTCGACAACACATCTGGACATTAATCACTGGACTCAAGGAAGATAATTCACATGAGCATGGAACCTACACATGTCCCTGTCAGACTGGTAGTAAACAGTCCAATAACATTCCTTCCTTCATTGGTAATGATTATTACTGTGAATCTGGTAATCCTGTTCAACCAGGTGGATGGAGCAAAACTCTGTACACAGCTGATCCTCTATGGGATGGTAAGCAGTGTAGAGGTCTAGAGTCACCTTGTTGTGTACCAGGTCTTCCATGGTTTAATAAACAACTAGGGACAACTACAAGTGATTACATTGAAGTGAGGGTGTGTGCTGATGAAAGTACCTCAAATGAAGACACAACTATTCAACAGTTGGAGATTTACGTTAATTGAATTAAATCAGTACAGTTTTGATTTGGAGTGTATAATGCAGTATGTATAGTTTAGTTATTTTAGCATACTTCGGTTTGCTTATAGTTTTACACTGTTTTAAACTTTAGTTTTGTAGAATTAGTATTCCCACCTAATATATACTAGTAGTCTGATCAATATTATTATATTATTTTCTACAATACATCATTGCCGACAGTACTGCTTGCATTAATTGGAGACTTAAAAATGAGTGGCTAAATTAAAGCTTGAATCATAATCAAATAAGCTTACACTAGCCAATGAGCACTATTTCCCCCATACTCCCGCATACATATTACTATAATACAGCCATATCACTATTATTGATGCTTACACCTTTTTTTCCGCATGAATTATACGGTAATTGTTTGATTGATAAACCTAAATTTGCCATAATGTTTGGAGCAGCATGCATATACAAATATGAGATGTGCTGTCAAGCATGAAAAGGAGCTGGGTCAATTACATTATGACTACTGCTATGAAAAATCTCATTATATTGTGAAATACCAGTATGTATAATTGACACTGTTAAACTGTGGACTATGTTTGGTATATCTATTATAATACATTCTTTCCAATTACTTTTACAAACTCCCGAAAAAAAAACCTTTTGCTCACTGATCTTTGTGGGTTAATAAACAACACTGGGAATCTATAGTAGTATATCAATATACAGCAGTGTACATTGCACTGAGCCACACCCATTCACACAGATGGAGCCACTCCCTCTTTTTTTCATTTATGTAAATAGCACTACATTAAAGGTCACAGATTGGGGTTGATCTATGGCAAGCTCTTTAATAAATATTCTGTTAAATAATCAGGACACAAATTTTCAAAAAATGGATTTTCAAAAGGCATAGACTATGCCAGTTAAAGCACATAGCAATACATGCATGTGTATGTCATGTACTATTCATAGTGCATGGCAAATTCCAAACATGTCGGATTTAATGTTGTGTTGTGTTTATTTTAAAACTCCCTAAGAAGTGGGGGAAAGGGGGGCAGTTGCCTCCCTTGCCCCCCTGATTACACCACGTATTAATTTATTATGGATTGTGTGGGTGGGAATCAGTAAGGTAACAGGTACAGCTGGTACTGCTGAAGGTATAATTGTCAGAACACAATGACAGTTCAGAAAACTACATAATATAGCAAGAATGCTTTTACTGTAACTACGTAGGATACTAATATATCTTACCACAGGTAAATTTTCATTATAGTAGAGGTCATGTTGAGGTCATGACTACAGTCACCATTATTTTCAAATGCAGAACAACAATCATCACAGCCACTACCAGTACACCTCACTAGACCAACATTACAGGCCGAGTTACATGTTGAATTGATAACAGAATAGTTATATTAACTATTAACTAATCTATACAGTGATTATCATTATCAGCAGTACCAATATAATGAGCTACAGTCAGTCCATACGTGAACCAATAGTACCATCATATGTTACACCAGAACCAATGCATATAGTAGAATAATGGAAAGAGCTGTATCCTATTCTATTTGTTACCATTATCATATAATCAAAGGCCATTCAACTCTATAATAATACTAATATTGGTGTATTCCATGATATGGGGACCACCTCTGATATAGTTAACATTACGAAACCTATAAGATTAACATCACCCTGACTGGCTGAGCTATGTGCTTCTGAGCCTTTCATGCATTAATAGTAATTTGAGAAAAAGTTGAATTAATTGTAGCCTTGGTTGTTGCTCACACAATTAGATCTAGTTACATGAGAGGCGTGGTTAAGATAATTGAGCTCAATGAGCCCCGCCTTAATTCAAAGCAACTTTTCAGTACTATTATAATAATTATCATAGTCTTTACTATCCCAAATGCTGCACAACTTGAAATTAAACTAGAAATTAAAGCTACACAATTTACTTGTCTATATAATTACGTCAATTAATGGTATGATATGTTATACGCAAAAATAGGCTATTTTTTACTTAAAAATGGCTATAAAACATAGCTGTGTGAAGAATAACTTTCATAACTAATACCTTTCTGAAAGTGACATAAAAACAGTATAAGCTATCTCCACAGTCAATATTACAATACATGCCGCACTATTGATACTATTATATTAACATTCTAATCCACTGGGCATTGTGTATATAGTGCTGCAGGCATGTTACGTATATAACTGGTTTACACAACTTCAGTCAGTCTTACTTCTGCACTTTTGCACAATAAAAAAACAAAGCCACATTATGGTAACAACAAAAATCACAGTGAATTGGGACAAAAATTGATGAGTTCACAGAGCGCTAGCGATGGTAAAGTTTTTTTTGGGAAACTTATTTATCGTATATTTAGTGTAACTATGATATTGATCAACATACTAGTGAAAAAATTGACTTTGAAAGAATTCTAGTGTGTGAGTGCTTTGCTCTGTAGTCACCAGCTCGGCATCATCAGTCACGTATTGACTCAACCATAAAAATACTGTAACACTGCTCACTGACAAACACCGTGGCAATTAAATATTGACTAATACACTTAAAAATTGATAATCGCATTAAAACTGTGACGCATGTTGGGCATACCATTTTGCTTTATGTCATTGCTTAAAGGTAACAGTAGATGCTAACCCATCAGCCCGAGTGCCATCAATCACTGATATGCTCCAGGGTGTGGTAAAGCAATAGGATATCAATATCATTCCACTGATGGCATTGATTCAAGGTACCATGCAGGTCAACACATTAATAATTCTTATTATGTTGATGGTATATCATTGACAAGAAATATAGCCCTCGATAGCATGTGGATGTAATAGTCACTGGACTTAATTAGTATCTATAGCCCCACCCATGACCATCTGCAAGTCTGCAACTACTAAGCAAACAGCTAATTACATTGTTTTGGGGGAATCCATATGTATTTAAGATTATTTAGTTCTATGATAACATATACTTTTACAAAAAAAAACGCAGGCCTTGAAGCAACATTATGCTATAGGTCTTCATTCCATATGGCATGAATTACCCTATGTTGTTCTCCAATAAAATGACATGCACATACACTGCATGCAATATTATCTATTATATATTTAGGGTATAATGATATATAGTGCACATGCTATGTATGTATATTCTCGGTCAAGCGTCATTCATTGGTCACGCTCTTATAGCTCTGAGCTACTATAAAAAAACTGAATAGATTGATCCTTGACAAGGCCAGGGCTAGGGCAAAATCATTTAGCAATTATTCAGAGACACACATTCAAATCTTTCTTTGAAATTAAAATAATTGTAAAATGCACATTGGACATCTCTTTTTGATTTTTGTTTTAGGTACTGCAGTAGATGCTGTTGCTAACCCACCAGCCCAAGCATCACTGACATGTGCTGCTACCTGTCCTGACACTCCACCAACACATGATGGCGGCTCCACTCAGCATCCGTCCACTATCAGTACAGACATGATTAAACAATTGATCAACAAAACCAGAGCCAATACCAGAGCAATTGATCATCTGAAGAAGGATCTCTGTGATCTTAAAAAGAATATACTATCATTACCAAAGGAAATAGTGGCATTGCTTAATGACACTACTTCAACAACATTACCACTACCGACATCATGCAAGGATATCAAACAAAGAATGCCATCGAGTCCTTCAGGAGTCTACCTAATAGCAGCTGCTACAAAGACAGAATACGTATACTGCAACATGGAGACACTCTGTGGGTCTGATGAAGGATGGACAAGACTAGCTCGTATAGATATGACAGACCCATCAGAGAACTGTCCCGATGGACTACGATTATATCAAGCTAATGGTAAACGAGCTTGTGGTAGGCCAATAGGAGGTCCTAGCTGTCAATCTGTCAAATATCCATCACACGGAGTACAATACTTCAGGGTGTGTGGTAAAGCAATAGGATATCAATATGCTTCCCCTGATGCTGTCGATTCTACTATCGGTTCAGCTCAACACAATGACATAAACTCTTATTATGTTGATGGGATATCATTGACAAGAGGTAGCCCTCGACAACACATCTGGACATTAATGGCTGGATATAAAGAAGATAATTCATATGTTCCTCACGGAACTCGTTACACATGTCCCTGTCAGAATGGTAGTATACAGGGAAATAACATTACTTCCTTCATTGGTAATGATTATTACTGTGAATCTGGTAATCCTGCTCTACCACCTTATAATCAACCTATCCTGTACACAGCCGATCCTCTATGGGATGGCAAGCAGTGTAGAGGTCTAGAGTCACCTTGTTGTGTACCAGGTCTTCCATGGTTTAATAAACAACTGGAGACAACTACAAGTGATTACATTGAAGTGAGGGTGTGTTCTGACCAAGGTACTGGAAACGAAGACACAACTATTGAACAGTTGGAGATTTACGTTAATTAAAATCAGTATATACAGTTTTATAATTTGATTTGGAAAGTATAATGTGTGCGATGTAGTTTGTTATTTTAGCATAATTCACTTTGCTTATAGTTTTACACTGTTATGAATTTAGTTTTGTAGAATTAGTATTCCAACCTAGTATACTAGATAGTCTGATCAGTATTATTATTTTGTTACTTTCTATAATACATCATTGCTGACATACATATACTCCATGCATGGGAGATGGCTTTAAAAAATGAGTGGCTAAAATAAAAGCTTGAATCATACTAAATAAGCATACACTAGGCTAAGCACTGTTATAGCACAATCAAGAGATGTCTTCATATCTTGGTGATCATGCATAGAGCTATAGTCCGCTGTGGGAATATAACATACAAGATACATCAGATGGTAAAGTATAGCATTTAGGCAGGTTTTCATCAACAGTGAGTGTCACAAATAAGTTGTATTCAATAATAGATATCAATTGTGTAGGTCAAAATGACCGCAGCCATTGATAAAATCAGGAGCCCATGAAAGAAAAACCACAATCTTGATAAAACATACTGATTTAGAAAAAGGTGCAGTCGTCATTATGATTATTAATTAATTAATGTGGTATGGCTCATTTTAAGCGTATGATTTTCATAAAAAGATTTCTCATAGTGGAGATTTATGTTAATTAAATCACTACTGCAGTTTTAATTAGTTGGGCTCTTAAGTAGTGCATACTGATATTGTTGCAAACACATACTTAAAGTATGCTTATAGTACTAGTATACCTATTCATAAATTTTAAGTATGATTTTTATCATAAATTTTGTTTACTTAGTTTTAGACTACAACTTAAAATATAACTTTTTATTAAGTTTGCCTTAGTTTAGACTATACTGCTCTTTAGTTTAATATTTCCACCTATTGTACTAGTCTACTCAGAGTAAAGTATGACATAGTCTACTGATGGAAAAACTTAAGAAAAAGTGGCTGAAAGAAAGCATGAATTACAATGCATTAGTCTATAACACATGGATTACCTCATTTATATCTACTGAGCCACACCCATCATGCATGGAGCCACTCCCTTCATAACACGAGGATCTAGGAGATTTAATAAAAGGTCATCGACTTATCTATCATGACGAGCTCTTTGATAAATATTCTGTCAAAGAATCAGGACACGGAAATTGGCAAACGATGGAATTTCAAAGGCACGACGTCAATAGAGGAGTTTCGCAGCAGTGTACCTCTAACGACATACGATGACTACAAGCCTTACATCGATAGGATAGCCAACGATGGAGAAAAAAATCTACTGACAAGCGATGAAGTTGTTCAGTTTGCCCCTTCCTCTGGAACCACCGGTGCCGCAAAACTCATTCCCGTGGTTCAGTCTTCCCTGGAACGCAATGTCCCTGTTCCAAATCCTAGTAAGAAAATATTGCTGTTGTACGGTTCTTTCCCGGAAAAAGTTCACTTTTCGCCCTCTGGAATGCTGATTGAGGGTATTAGTGTGGGAATGTTCTCTAAGTTGATGGAGCTGTATCCACAGACCTACGTGGTGCCCTATGAAGCGTATAGATCTAGGCTTCCGTTTGAAACAGCCTTTTACGTACAGTTGGTCCTGGGTCTTAAGGACTCTACTATTAATCAAATTTCGTCTGTTTCGATATCAAATGTTCTCAAGGCTGTAATAATCCTCAAGGCGCACCATGTGCAGATAGTGAGTGATATCCGTACCGGAACTATCAACCCTTCACTACCGATTCCATTGGATAGTAGGCGGAGCTTGGAGACAGCAATGGGTGGACCTGACCCTGAACGAGCCGACCAACTGGAGAAGATATTTCTGCTGGCAAAGGAGACCAACTATAAGGGTTTATTATCCACCATCTGGCCCAGTCTAATTCTGAATGGTATATCTTGTTCTTGCAGTGGTAACATGAGCAGTATCATACCTACCATGCGGTATTATTGTGCTCCTGAGGTACCATTGTCGTCATTTACATATGCTTGCTCTGAAGCAGGACTGGTTGGTATGCGGTTCACCAAGCCTGGTGTAACGACATCTTTGTTTCGCTTGCTACCTCATAACTTTTACGAATTTATAGCTCAAAGTGACTCTTCAAAGAGTGATCCACCCACTTTGCTGTCTAGCGAGGTTGAAGTAGATCAGGTCTATGAGCTGGTAATGACATTACCAACAGGTTTTTACAGGTACAGAATCGGGGATTTCGTTAAGGTTATCGAACAAACAGAAGAAGGACCTCTAGTAGACCTGTATGGCAGAACCAAGATGGTCTTACACCTTCAAGGACATACGCTTTACGAAATGAACTTGGAACTAGTAATGACTACACTTACAGCAACAACACCTTTAAGAGTTGACTACATCGTATCACATGAAAATGAGAGTAAGCAGAATAGATACAAGGTATGGATAGAGACTGAGGACACGACCATTAATCAACAAACAGACTTGGATACATTCATTGATCAGCAACTACAAGAGGTCGATTCGAGCTACATGGAGGCTAGAAAGGGCGGGGCAATAGAACAAATAGCAGTGGCTATTGTTAAGGAAGGCACATTCAGTAAAATACTCGGGTGCATGAGGGGCAGAACTGTTAACACTGAGGCACAGCTCAAAATACCAAGGTTGCTGATACACGATGAGATGATGCAAATTCTTAAAGACAATGCGTAGACTTGCATATGTTGTGATGAATATAAACTGTTTTTAATTAATAATAAACTTAATTGCATCAAAATTGCATCAAAATTGCATTGCATGATAGGTTGAGTGACAGATAGTGCTGGTACATATTATTATGTTAAATATACTGTATAGCTTGATTGTGCCCAATAACACAGCATAATTATACCTATGCTTTATTACGTCACTGATCACTACTTCAATTCGATCCCTTATAAAAACCCTAGCACAGACACAAATATCTATCATTCTGTTAACTGGCCACATTAAAACTAAAAAAAGAATCCATCGACTGCATGCGAGTTCTAATTACATGATGAAGTACAGCACTATAGCCATATACTTATCATATCAGTCGTTGTAAAATTACATCGTGATGAAGATCCCCACATATCTATAACGTGTACAAACACATGTCCTGGTGATCTTGAACTACCAAACGATGATCTGATCAAAGAATTGCTCAATGAAACTCGATCCAACACCAGAGCCATCAAAAATCAACAAGCAACACTTGATCAATTGAAGACTTCTTTATCTGATCTGAATAACAAGATACAACTGGAGATGTGCTCAATGATTTACTACTTCTGACCAACGAAATAGTGGCATTGCTTAACGACACTACTTCAACACCATTATCACTACCGACATCATGTAAAGACATCAAACAAAGAATGCCATTGAGTCCTTTAGGAGAGTATCAAATAATCAATGATGATAACCAAATACAGTACGTATACTGCAACATGGAGACACTCTGTGGGTCTGATGAAGGATGGACAAGACTAGCTCATATAGATATGA
>JAYJLX010039112.1:0-15200 GCA_036873525.1 Chalinula nematifera
CCAGTCCCGCTTGTTTCATTACTTTTGTTGGGGGCCTATGCCTCTCTCATTCCTACTTTTTTCTTTTTTTTTTTTGAAGAAAATTTTTATCTATCTTTAATTATTAATATCAATAGTTATTATACTTATATGAAGCATCACCCGAACTTCGGACGGGCATCGGGCTGTAGGATAATCTTTGCTTTTACTCCTTTTAACTACCCTGGCTTGTCGGCAAAAACGGTCGGATACTTCTCGATGATGCTATTAACGGTAGGTTTGGGAGAGATGTGGCTGTTCAAACAGATATGACGCATCGAATTTCGTCCAAACAGGTTCGGGTTCTAACTACGATCACGGGTAGTGTTGCAGTTTGTGAGCAGTATTTGATGTTCACCTTTGAGGAACCCAACACTGGTACTGGGTCTCCAGTGTAAGTGTGTAGGTGAATAGTGGTAGGCATTGGGTCAGGTCCCCTGGGAAACAGTAGTGAAAAAGTAGACTTGTTGAGTAGAGAGTAGGCAGCCCCAGTGTCTACCTCAAAAGGTACCTCCTCCTGGTTGAGTGACACTGTGACAACCATGGGTGGACTTTTCCCAGGTGGTGTGATTTGGAAAATCCCATAACAGTCATCAGTGTGTGGCTTCAGGTCACTATAGTCAGAAATCTGCCTTCAGAGGGCAGTGGTGTGGACAACTGATGTTGTAGAGGGGTGTCCTTCATTACTGTATGAATACCATTATTTCTCTGTGCAGCTGTGGACTTGACTGATTGAGAATTGCGTTGGCTTGTTTTGCAAACTTTTGCAATATGTCCACAAGCTCTGCATGTAGAGTTCTTGAATCGCGCATGTAGAGTTCTTGAGTTCTTGAATCGACAGCTGGAAGGTGGAATGATGATGAGAGGTCTCTCCACATCTGTTGAGGTGCCTCGAGTTGACGGTTAGTCGAACGATGATGTTGTCGCTTCGAACGGTCATGTGGCATTTGCTGGATTCGTTTGCCAGAGAGGAGAGAGGCGTCTGATTGGAGCTCATGCTGACAGGGAAGAGAGAGGAGTCTGATTGGAGGTCATGCTGACAGAGAGGAGAGAGGCCTCCCTATGCTGGTTATTGGAGGTCATGCTGGCAGAGAGGAGAGAGGTGTCCATACACCGGTGATTGGAGGTTAGGCTGGCGGAGAGGAGAGAGGCGTCTGATTGGAGGTCATGCTGGCAGAGAGGAGAGAGGCCTCCCTATGCTGAGGTCATGCTAGGAGAGGCGTCCCTACGCTGGGGATTGGAGGTCATGCTGGCAGAGAGGAGAGAGGCGTCCCTATGCTGGTTCTTGGAGGTTATGCTGCCAGAGAGGAGAGAGGCGTCCCTACGCTCGTGATTGTAGGTCATGCTGGCAGAGAGGAGAGAGGCGTCTGATTGGAGGTCATGCTGGCAGAGAGGAGAGAGGCGTTTGATTGGAGGTCATGAGGAGAGAGGCGTTTGATTGGAGGTCATGAGGAGAGAGGTGTCGTATATATTGTTAATCGTATGAATAATCAAGAATTGTACAGAAAGGATCAAACATGTAAATATTGATTAAACCACTAAAAACTTAAAATACAGACTATATTATAATAGTGAACACAGAAACCCTATAAGTGACAATACGAATATCATTAATCACTAATAATCATAATATACCACATTCCTCCCCACTATACACATTAATATACATAAGTGTCTGTCCGCACGACTTCAAACTCTAGTCGGATAACGACGAACGGATTCGGATGAAGTCAAGTCGGTTGCCGATGATGACGAATCGGTCGTTGGGGTTTCCCTTGATTGGATGGCGCTTGGAATCAGTCCATCTAATATAGGAGTGCTGGACTCTAACTCCTTTTCCACAGAGTCACTATCTTTTGAGGAATACATAGACCTTGGTCGTAACTGATCAATATGGCACCTTCTGCTAGTACCACCTGTCCACCTTACAGTATAGGATACTGCACCAAGTATGGAACTGATTTCTCCAGGCACCCACTTCACCGGACCACTACGATAACAAACGAACCATTACCTGTACTCACCTGGTTCAAATCGACGATCTCAGGTATGCTGATTATGGCCTTCCTTTTGGCACGATTGTTTTACGATAATGTCTCTTTCAACATCTGGTCTCATCAGGTCCAATTTTGTCTTTAATGTACGACCTAGGAACAACTAGCCACACCCAGTGCAGTAGCCAGGTACCGGACTTCACCGGAAATTCCGGGTTACTATACAGGAAATGATTTAATTACCACATTTGATTCAATTTTATTATACATTGGAAAAAAATAATAAGTTATAAAACTCCTTAGTGGGTGTGGTATATGTTAGTGAATAAGCAAAGTGCAGTGATATTTTGAGCAGTTTCTGTAATGGTCTCTGTCAGCCTATAGTCCAGTCATATAAGAAGACTAAGGTAAAAGCTCATGGTACAAGTTGTATAGAGTTGGATTGAGTACTGTATTGAACAGAATAACCATTATTTGATAGGGACAGTCCATGGTTGAAATTTTAGGCTGGCTACAGCACTGGCCACACCAGCACTAGCATGTGGTGTTGACCAGTACTTCAATAGGAAGCTTGCCAATTTCTGTTTATCCGATCTCTTGTCCTTCCGTCCCACCACAATTACTAGCAGATTTAAAAAGCTGAATTCCATTGACTTTGAGAAAGGATTGGAACTCCTCACTCACAAATTGAGGACCATTATCGGAGACGATACAATCAGGTAATCCATATAAGGCAAACACTTCTCTCATGACTGTAATTGTCATAGCGCTAGTGGTTGATGACATCTCAAAAACCACAGGCCACTTGGAATGGGAATCTACCATGACCAAATACATCTTGTTAAACAGTGGACCCAGGAAGTCTAAGTGTACTCGTGACCACGGTTTGGCAGGCCATATCCATGGGTTTAACGAAGACGTGGGTGGAGCCGATTTCACGGACTGACATGGAACACACGACTTTACTAACGATTCCATTTTCACATCAAGGTTGGGCCACTACGTGCAATAGCCTTCATTCTGGTTATACCACGATGTTCAGAGTGTAGCTCTTGAAGTACTCTGTCACGCAGCTTTAGTGGTACACAGACTCTATTCCCCCACATGAGACAATTACCTTCAACAGACAGTTCAGTTTTCCGATTGAAATAGGGTTTGAGAGTTTCAAATACAGTCTGTGGCCAACCTTGTCTACCTTTGAGAGTACAGGGTCATTAGAGGTAGCTTTAGCCAGCTGTGCAGAGGTTACAGGGAGTGATTCCATCTGACCAAGATTACAAATAGAACACACCTTATCCAAACAATCACCTCCTTCTGTGGTGGAGTTAGGTAATGGCATCCTAGACAGGGTGTCTGCATTTCCATGTAGCTTTGTTGAACTGATATCATAGTTGTATGCTGATAGGATTACTGACCAACGTTGAATCCTGGCTGCAGCTAATGGCAGTATGGCTTTCTTAGGTCCAGCTAGGGGTTTATGGTCGGTTATTAGCGAGAATCTTCTGCCATACAAATATTGGTTCCGAACACCAAAAATCACAGACAGGGCTTCTTTCTCAACCTGTGAGTGATTTCTCTCGGATGAGGTGAGGGTATGGAAGGCAAAAGTAATGGGCTGTTCTGAACCATCAGGAAACACATGTGAAATCACAGCCCCAATACCATTAGGTGATGCATCTGTTGCTAGGGTTACAGGTAGTTTACTGTCATAATGTACGAGTACCCTAGGAGACAACAACTCTTGCTTAATTACACTTCGTTACATTCCTTCGACCAATGACACCATTACCCAAAAGGGGATGCAATATGGTGGATAGCTGGGGTACAAACTTCCCATAATAGTCAACTAATCCCAACAAGGATCTGAGTTGTTTAACATTCTCAGGCTTAGGGAATGCTTGAATGGCTTCTATTTTGGCCTGGAATGGGTGAATACCCTTAGAACTAATGACATGGCCTAGGAATTCCACACTATCTTTCATGAAATACGTTTAGCAGTCATACCTTCCTTTGATAATCGATTCAATACCAGCTCCAGATTCATGAGGTGTTCTTCTGGACTCTTTCCTGTTACTAGTATGTCGTCAAAGTAACAAATGACGTTCGGTATCCCTTGAAAGATATGGTCCATTGCCTGTTGGAATAGAACAGGTGCGGAAGCTACTCCAAATGGAAGACGAGTGTACTGGTACAATCTTTTGTGCGTATTAATTGTTACCAACTCTCGACTCTTCTCCTCTAACACCATTTGTTGGTCTGCGTGTGACAGGTCAATCCTTGGAGAAGCATTTACCAACCACCCTCCAAGGACGCAGACAGGTCTTCCAGTCGGGGAAGTGGATACTGGCCTATCTCTAGGGATGCGTTTAAGGCAAATCTGTAATCACCACAAACTCACCATCCTCCTTTGGTACAGCAACGATCGGGGCTACCCATTGGCTATACTCGACGATTCCTTCTATCGATAATCGATCCAACTCTTCGCTTAACCTCTCCTTTAAGGCATATGGAACAGGCCTTGACTTGCAAAATCGTGGTTTGGCCTCCTTCTGAGGGATAACTTGGCAGAGAAATTTTCCCAACTTCTTCGAGAACAGGGACTGATAATACGGACTCGAGTTCATTCTTGACATCCACAGCTCGACTGAAACGAATTGCTTGCCAGTCTAGTCGCATCTTGTCCAAACCAATTCCTACCCAGGAGACTGGGCCCTGAACCATCAACCACCAACAATGGAAGCTTGTGTTCATTCCTTGGTATTTCACGGATACATCGATTGTCCCCACAACTGGAATTGGTTCAGCAGTGTACGTTTAGAGTATCAGTGATTATGATTGTAACTTTGCTCGAGAAAACAAACACTGTTGAGTGGAGGTCAAGATCAAGGAGACAGCAGCTCGCTCCATGGACGTGGTAACTCCTTCCAATTCCAGTCGAATGGTTACTAGTGAGGTTGACTTCTTACTACCAAGTGACAAAATTGTTAGTCCATCCAGATCCGAATCTGGGTCTTCAACAGCTGTTTCCATGTACTTCAGGTCCTTACGTCGACCCTCTCCTTGGCTATTTCCAGCAGGGATGTGCTTTTTCTTCCTCTCCTTCCCTCTACATACGGATGCGATATGCCCTTTCTTTTGGCAGTTATGGCACATAGCCTCACGGAATGTACAACGATTGGAAAGGTGTCCCCCTTTTCCACAACGGTAACAGGTAGATCATATCCCACTCACTGTCTTGACTTCTACATGGGAAACTATACATGACGACTCTTCGACTTTGCCCGCTTGAATCAAGGTGCTGTCCTTGGCTGCTGCTTCTTGAGAAGTAGCCATCTTAGCTAAATCAGGGTCCTTCTGCGAAAGCAGAAACTGTGTAGTTGCGTTATCACATTGTCCACACACTAATTGGTCTCGGATATTCTCTTCTAGCTTGTCACCGAAGGCACACCGTGTTGCTAAACGACGTAGAACAGCCATGAATTCGGCCATCTTCTTTGAGGGACGTTGAATCCGTTTTTGAAAATAGTAACGCTCCGCAATCACACTGCGCTCAGGCTCGAAATGAGGCTTCCCACTAGGAAATCGAACGTCTTATCTTTGGGTTTGGCTGAAGCACAAAAATCGTTCAACAATGCGTAGGTACTGGTACCTATAACAATGAGAAATACTGCTACCTTCTTTTCGTTAGCAATGCCGTTGGCTTGAAAATACAGTTCCAGACAATCAACATACGTAGAGAACTGTTCGACTTCTTTGTTGAACTCTTTGATTCTTCCAAAACTAGTCATCCTTGTTGCCACTTTTGTCGTATATCGTGTTAATCGTATGAATAATCAACAGTAAGGACCAAACATGACTAAAAACTTAGAATACAGACTATATTATAATAGTGAATGCAGAAACCCTACAAGTGACAATATGAATACCATTAACCACTAATAATCACAAGAGCCGTCTGTCATGCTGGCAGAGAGGAGAGAGATATCCCTGCACTGGTGATTGGAAGTCAAGCTGGCTGAGAGGAGAGGCGTCCCTACACTGCTGTTTGTGTCGAGTGTGCACAGGAACATTATAGCAAACTGAGGATCACAAGGTATCTTGACGATGGCCTCATCACTGCTCACCAGCAGCAAGTTTTACAGGTTCAAACATGTACCCTGATGGAACAAAAAATCAGGGGTAGCACCCCCTCCCACTGGAGTCATCATCATGCAGTATTAGAGGACATCTGGCGATCGAAGGTCATGTTCTACTCTAAAAGGGAAAAAAAAAATAGGAAACAGGGATCAGAATTATAAGCTACACTGCTATATATAGTGTGTGTATAATAGAATAAGTATACATGTACATGTAAATTAATACTATTGAATACAAGTTATTTCTATGCTATGTATAATTACATGTATTATTACATGTACACCAAGTTACTTCAATGAGACTTGCAAATCCAACACACGGCATGAACAGCTGCTGCTTTGCGAAAATGAAGCTCAGTGACCATCAGCTTCTCCGGATTTTAGTGAAATGAACCATAACAAAATAAAATTTAATTGAATTGACAACTTAATTATAATCATTATGAACAATCTGGCGGCTTAATTGGATGAACAGGTTTTACACAGATATAAAGAAGGTTGTGTAGTTAATCCTTCACATTTGCCTTTCTCACAAACATCACACGCAACCCAGAATTACTCTCCACATATTCCTTTCCACATTGGCCACAGTAATTTTCATCATTTTGACTACACTGTTTCTTTTGTTGTTTAGGTAACACCCTATCCTGCATATCAGCTTGGGTGGGACTGGGAACACATGTTATTGTGGCAACAACTGGCTCAGCTTTACAGTCTATGACTTTTACTGTGTATGACTTTTACTGTGTCAGCAACACGCTCTGCTTGCTTCTTTCTTAGTGTGATAGCTGCTTTAGCTGCTCCACGTTTTATTTACGGCTCAGTACATAGTGGAGAGTAAGCAAATTTTTGACAATGCTTCCCATTTCATATGGAGACAGTCTCAGCTTACGGCACGTCAAGCTAAGTGTAAGGACACATTAGCTCTTAATATGCGTGAGGATAGAGCATATGCTTTTCTTAAAAACGTTTGTGGTTCACCTCCATATTATCAGAAAACATTTTATGAATTACTAGCTACGATACGGCAATTAGGAATGCCCACATGGTTGTCACTGTGTCAGCGACTGACATGAAGTGGCCAGACTTAATAGCAAAACAATGTGGGGTGACATATACAGATGAGCCCAGCTGTCTTTTGATGACTGGCTGCGGCAAAACCCTGTAACAGCAACTAGACATTTTCAATATAGATTCTTTAAACACTTTTTGAAATCATCTGCTCAACCTTTGGGTGAGATTACAGATGAAGCTACTCAAAATGAATTTCAGAACAGGTACACGCCCACTGTGTGCTGTGGGTTAAGAATGTTGCAAAGTTTGAGGAGCAAACTGATGATGAGGTGTGTGCATTTATAGACCAATATGTGTATACCAACAGAGGTGAGAGAGCTAGTGTTGGCATTACAACAACATAAGCATTCGACGCGTAATAAGAAATACCGTTTTAATTTTCCTCATCCTCCCAGTAGATGTACAAAGATATCCCAACCATCTACTGGTGAGGATGAGGAAGTGATAGACTATTCACAATGCCTACTTAAAGTACGCAAACGATCATTGGAAGGTCATACAGACCTTAGCCTAGATGAGTTATTAGTATCTGTAAAATAATATCTCATTATGAGCAAGCTATACATAGCACGGTAATAACATTGTTTTGAAACGTAATCCAGTAGACTGTAATACAACCCTTCTGTTATGCTGGCATGGCAGGCAAACATGGACATACAATATGTAATGGAGGCGTATGCTTGTGTTATGTATGTGGCTTCATATATTATGAAGCACGAAAAAAGCATGGGTGAGCTTTTATGAAATGTTAGAAAAGAGGTAAGAGACGAGGAATTGTTTGCGCAAAGTAAGCTCAACATTTCTCACTGACAGGGAAGTGAGTGCTTCTGAAGCTGTGTATCGATTACTGTCAATACCTATGAAGTGCTTGAGTAGGCCTATTGTGTTTGTGGATACCAATCCTAAGCATAGCGGTCCTAAAGGATAAGGACACACTCAAACGACTTGATGAAGACGATACAGATGTGAGTCTTGTAGATAGGTATCAACATCGCCCAATTCAAATTAGATCAATGTGTTTTGCTGAGTTTGCTGCCAAGTTCGTAGTAAGGTATCAGAAGTGTGAAGACAAAGTGTCAGATGTACCACATGCTGACGACAATCAGGATACATTGTCTTCACAGATTGTTTTAAGCAATAATTTCTGTACAATGTCTATGCGAAAGCGAGATGTTATAACAAAGAGGCAGAGCCAAGCAATTGGTACAGGGCCAAGTTAATGTTATACATTCCATGGTATAACGAGGAAATAGATTGATATGACACGTATGAGGAGCCATATTCATGCACAAAACGAAAACATGTATAGAATGGCTAATATAGAGGACTATGACTTAGAGGGACAACCTGAGCATGCATGGGATCATTTGGGTCCGTCCACTCAGGAAGGCAACCTTCGTTCTAATGCGCAGGGTAGTGACAATCTCAGAGACATGTCACAAGAGGACTTGGAAGACAATGCTCGTCTCCTGGGTCAGACAGGAGAAGTTGGTACTGTACAATCACGGTATGAGAGTGCTGCTAATGCTGATGAAATCCCTCCCAATGAATACAGGGAACTAATGCGCGACAAACAGAAAGAGATTGTCATGTTTCATCATAATTGGTGTAAAAATGCTGTGATAGCCCTTCGTAAGGGTGACCTGGTTCAACCATACAGGGTGTCATGAGTGGTCCAGGTGGTGTGGGCAAGTCACATGTCATAAGGTTAATACACTCAGGCACCATTAAAACTCATGAAACTCTCTGGATGTTTTGAACCAGGTGATGTAATTGTATTGTTAACAGCTCCAACTGGAGTTGCCGCTTTCAATATAGGCACAGCCTTTCTATTAAGTGTTGGTAGGTTCGGTTACCAACCTTTGAGTAGTGAAAGGTTAAATACTGTGTGGAGTTGTCCAAATTACTTCCACTCATTATAGATGAAGTAAGTATGGTTGGGTCAAACATGTTGTTAGGGATCCATCACAGGTTACAACAAATACGAGGTGTACCTGGTGATGTCATGTTTGGTGGTGTTAGTATACTAGCATTGGTGATTTATACCAACTCCCCCCAGTAGGTCAACCACCTTTGTTTTCACCAGTCACTGTTTCTGATGCATGTTTGTATGCCGCTCAGGAGTTTTGGATGATTGAAATAATGCGTCAAAAGGGTGACACAGTATTCATTGAGCTACTCAGTAGAGTAAGATTAGGCACATGTACTCCAGAGGATATTCAATCACGGGAGATATCAAATGACGATCCTCAGTATCCAACAGATGCTTTACAGGTGTATCGTTTAAATACCAATGTTGATAAGCGCGATAACAGAATGTTGAATAATTTGGCATCAAAAGATCAACAGTATCTCATAAAGTCATCTGATAGTATTGGTGGTCAGACCAATCACTTCAAGTTATCTAATCTGTCTGAAAAACGATCAGAAACGGGAGGTCTCCATCACATTCCAAACATTGCCATTGGTGCACGAGTCATGCTAACAGCCAATGTGAATGTGTCTGATGGTCTGGTAAATGGTGCTAAAGGTCAGGTAGTACACGTATTTACAAGGAGATGTCACTTTAATACTTGTCAAGTTTGACAATCCTTCTGTGGGACGTAGTACCATTAGACCAGTGCCCATCGTAGACTATATCCCGATACTGTACCACTGAAGAAACATGAGGCAACCTTTCTAGCACAGGGAAAGAAAGGGTCTGAAGTTATCAGACTACAGTTTCCTTTGACACTAGCATGGGCTACAACAATACACAAAGTACAAGGACTTAATTTAGACCAGTGGCGGATCCAAGGGTGGGCCAGGCAGGGCCAGGCCCACCCAATCAATTTTCAATCATTGTTTTCAAAGTACTTTGTTATTGGAACCAATGATAGCAAAAACAGACTTTGTAAACTGTGAACAATATTACAGCTGAATTTTGGAACTGAATACTCTCAGAAGCCAGGAAATGGCTTATTTTGAAGTCTAAATTTCAAAAATTTCCTGGGGGAGAATACCCACAGACCCCCCTATTTCGTTTTTACCAATAGCTCAAAAGTGGAGCCCTTTACTAGGCACACCCAATATCAAAGTTCTGGATCTGCCCCTGCTTTAGATTAAATAGTTGTTGACATGCAAGGAGGCAAGCAGTTCAACCCTGGACAAGCCTTCAGTAGAGTCAAGACCTTGGCAGGTCTTTTTTTAGTTAATTTTGATCAAGCATGTATCAAAAGTAGCAATTAGGTTTGCGAAGAAATGACTAGATTGAGCACCAAATTGTTGCCAATTCCTCAATTTCTCACATTAAGTGTTTGCTTTGTTAAATGTTTGGTGTTTATATGCAAAATTAAGTGTGATGCAAAGTTTAGGTCTGCCCATGTAGTAGCATTATGCGAAACATGGTTATCCCCCACAATCCTATTTGTGGCAATCATGCTATGATTTGTTGTTATAGAGGCACGACAAACATGGTGGTGTATTAATAAGTATTGGTAACAAGTTTTCTCCTTTTAATGCTTGTATCTGGTATAGAGGTTGTTAAGACTAAGTTAATGTTACCAAGTGGTGTTTGTACACAAGTGGTTGTCACTTATAGATCATCTTTACCTACACTATGTACATTTTGTTCGTCGCTGTTGCAACACATTTCAAACTATCATATTGGGAGATTTTAACGATGATATTTGCTCAGATAAATCCAGTGTTAAAATGTAATGGCCCAGCATGGTTTTCTCCAATTAGTACCACAACAAAGCCTTACTGGATCATGTATACTACAATGGTGTAGTAGAGGGCGTGGTTATTGAAGTAGTTGATTGTTTCTATTCAGATCACGATATTGTTTATGTATCACTAATAACATAGGTATTGTATCACATCCTATTTGTAATGATCAGCTGCTACATGTACAACCTTGTATAATAAATACTAGTGTTATGAGTACTACTTTGTTCTCCAATGAATCTAACCTGTAAGCTTACCGATGTTAAAAAAGAACATGTATATGTTATTGAAATTGATAAGTCAATCCATAATGACGATGATGTTATAGCAACAAGTATTACAGACACAGTCATTTCTAGGAAAAGATTTGGGTTTTATCAGGTTGATACTCCTTGGCAAACACACTCGTGTGAGAGTGTAGCTCTGCCATTTACCTTTCAGTTTCAAACGTCATATGGTAGTCCTGACACTGTTTTGTTAGAACCTAACATGAATTATCGTAAAACAATTATGGGTGAGTGTATGTTTCATAGTTTTTAGTATGTATTGACTGGAACACAGTCCAGTCTTATCATTATAGAGTGAGAAGACGATGACATGTACAGTATTGAGAAGTCGGTTTCATTAAAACTATTGATGAATAGTTTACTCATAAAAGAATTGACATAAACAATGTGTGGGGCACAGATACTGAAATATGGGCATCTTTTCAATACCAATGTGTATGTTTACACAGTTGAACACAAGACATGGTGTCCCTTCCCTTAGTAATTCCAATAGAGATGTTGGACGCAGATCTGTTTACAAACTCGACCCACCAAGTCACTATGATGTATTGTGTGGTCAAGAGACATGCTAATTGTGTTGCATATTTGATTATGATTTACTGGATGAAACTACAAGTAAATCTTCTAACTGCATGGAACATGCATAAAAAAGTTTTTTTCATTAGTTTGATACTATAATATAACAAAAAGCCTTTTGGAACCCATTTAATGAGTCACCCATCTAATGTGTGATCCATTCCGCCGGTTAAAAGGCTGACTTGGTTGATAACGTATTATATTGTATATTATACACGGATGCATGTGCACTGCACATTTTCAGGTTCATCATTGACCAAGGAAAAGTACTTGGGCTCCATATATATTTAATATTATATGTACTTTAGACTATAATGATTGAGTCATCATACACTTTGGATGTATTCTAATATGGTTCACACGCAACTTTTTCCCCCTCAAAGGTCTACCTCAACGTGGTGAGGGGGTGTAACAGACTGGCTAACAGACCTGGCAACATTTTTTAAAGTTTATCTTTCTATACACCGCATGGCTTATGACATGAGCATCAAGAAGAATTGCAAGCTTTCAACATCAAAATTTGTATTGAATTTATACTGAGCATCGGAAAATATGCGAACACATTCAGATTTCTTTAAGTTCAACTCAATGACAAATCTTTTATTTATACTTTGTATTCAACAATTCATTTGTTTTTACAAGACATAAAATAATACTATGTTTGTTTGGGGGTGGAGTTATTAGCATATGCATGCAAGAAAAAATCTCCAATTAAAGCCCATGCACATGCAGCAAACCCTTATAGATTTGCAACTAGAGACTATATACAATTGAAATATAGAACAAAAGTACTACCAGATGTAAACCACTTCAATCCCAGCAGGTATAAATATGTGACCGTGTCTGAGAAAACCTGTTATCTGTCACAAAAAAAATTTTCGAGTTAGTTATATCACTGGATAGAGTGCGTAATTCTCTTTTAAATGAGCTACAATACAAAAGATTCTGAAAAAGCACCATAGAGAAAGGAACAGTAGAAAAAACGAAAACCGTTCGCGGTTTTTTCACGATCGCGATCGACGGTCCGTCCTTACTCAGTTGCAACTTGGTGAATATGTATCATACGTTACTGAAACTTCATATCTTACCTCTACAAACCTTTCAGAGCTAGTAGACCAAGTTTTGTAAGCATATGTTCGCATAGCGTAGAGTTACAGGCCTTTAAAGCTCCAACGTCGATCGAGAATTCATCCATTGAAATACGCGACCACACCCCACGTTTTTAATTATAACTGGAATTCAATTTTTGTGACAGATAACAGGTTTTCTCAGACACGGTCACATATCTTATTAATGATATAGTGTACTCAAGTTTTTGTTTTAATACAATAATTATGATAGTATACCAAAGATTATACCAAAAGGAATGTCTATGATATTCACAACATCCATGGTACTAGTGTTGTACTCCTTGGGAGATTTACTAACAAGGCCAATTCTTGGGGCTGTGTGTTGTATTTCTCAATCATCACCTTGATATCTTTAAGTATAAGCCTGTACTATAGTCCATTTAAGTTCACTTGTCGCATGCTTTCGCGTTAATAACTCGCCGACTGATCACGCTATCGTTACGGGACCAACTCCATCGTGATCCCCGCCTCCTGGCACATCTAGTCATATACTGCATAAAGAAATTGACGCTTTGCAAAGCAAAGTTTGTGTCTTATACATGGGAAGGTAGGACATAACACTGACCACAGCTATTTTACCTGAAACGAGCGATCGTCGACTGCTCAACAGCTCGTGTCTTTCCTAACTACAGTAGTTTACTTACGAAACAGGATCCATAGACTTCTTAGACCTACGTATGACTACCACAAGTCGAATCAGGTAAGACTGTAGCTGCACTCGAAAGTGTTGTCTATCGGTTGCCATTTTATCACATGGCATGCATTATTCTATAATGTTAGACCACAAATATGCATTTACGTCATGATCAGACGTAATACGCTTCCGGATCATACAGGATGCGACTTCTCAGTATAAACAGACTATAGTACTTTTTTCTCGTCTTTATTGTTCGGGTAGATGCTCATTGCAGCTTTGCAACTCATATGATCCAACTTCTGCAACTTGGACATCTGCTTAAATCTGAAGTTATGTCAGTGAGTTTTGATGCACAATATACGCACTCCCGTGCATATTACATAACGCAATACCTTCAAGCTCCATAGCAGGAGTTACCTCAGCACCATTGTGAACTTCTTCATACGTGCCACTGTTAAATTCTTTTTATTTAAGTATGATCGTACCATCACATTTTTAAAGTTGTACATTGCACACTCTTCTAATTTGGCTCGAGAGAGTGACGGTTACATCGTTTTGCAAATTGGTAAGAACAATTTCTTGGACCTCACCAGTGCTTACCGCTTTGGGTGGTCTAACGTACTTCACTAAAGCACTGCGAACATCAATTAGCTCACCATCATTTATTTCATCAAGTCGGTTGAGAGCCGTAGTAGGAAGCGAGTCGTCAGTTTTCTTGGTGATGGCGTTATTTTTGTTGAGTTGTTTAATATAATTTCAAACCCTTTATCTCTCCCCAATTGGATTCAGCCATCCAGTTTTACTGGACTTTTTACGTCAAGGAGTGTCGATTGAGCATTATCGTTGAACCCAACAACCCTCATCTGCTTGCTACTGTCCATTACGCTCCCAACAAAGTATTTAACGCCTGATTTTCCTTTTTTTTACAGGAGTTACGGATTTGACTGCACAATGGATTTAATGTGAGTGTCAGCTAACGCGTCGAAACTTTTCTGGATAGACATCTTTTGTAAATCAGTGAATTTAATGGGAGCAGTATGAATTATGAAGTTGATTCTGCTTTATATAGTAGCAGCGGCATTGACTTGTGGTTATGGTATAATTTTTTTTCTGTTCGAATTAATAAACTGTATTACCACATGACTAACCATAAGGATGGGTTTTTTTAATACACTGTATATTAAATGTGGCAGTATAGTGCATGAAGTTTTCCTTAGTTGTGGTAAAGATCACAATAGCCATAATTCTTTTTTTTTATGTGATTACATGTGGTTATGGTTCATAAACTGCATGTTTATAATATAGTCACAAAATGAGTGAGCTAACCACAAGGTTTTTTATATACACTCATGCACTATGTATGATGGCATGTGTCTGCACCCATGCCATCGTACATAGTGCATAAGTGTATAAAAAAAACCTTAGTTTAGATAAAGATCACACTGAGTATAGCCATAAAGCTTTTTTTTTTTGCAATTGCTAAATTTTGCCACATGGGTGGACTTCTTTAAGTGCTTGTGGTGTAGTCATTTCACTCATCAAAAGAACCACAACTTTTAGTATTACACGGCTAAAATTAGTGTGACTATATGCATATATAGCTATACTATATGGCTGATGAAAGAGCCACAACTTTATAT
>JAYJLX010039123.1:0-15176 GCA_036873525.1 Chalinula nematifera
ATCAGAATACAGAACGTCACGACACACCTTCATTTAACCCGTTGAGTCCTGAGATCGCCGAAATAGTTACACTCGAACAGACGATACAGACAGAAAAGATCCACCGGATTTGATAGAAAAGGCAGCAAAAGATTTGGAATTTCCAGAGTAAAAGCCACTCCAAAAAGAAGCTGGGGCTTGCATCGCAAACACACGCGATCGCGTGCGGTTACATCATTAATTTTAATAATCGTTAATACAAGTTCACAAATTTTTCTATTGCATGTCACCAGACTCTTCCGCAGGTGAGTCTGGGTACGAGACTAAGCATATAGTTAGTCTGGTAACCAGCCAGCCCACTTAGCATACCATAAAAGTAGTCTGGGGACACGCATACTCTTCACTCGTACAAGTGCTGCAAGACTATTGTATCCAATCATATTGCTTTAATTGACCATGCTTCTACTATATCACGCACACTTCCAACCATATAGTTTATTGTTCTTAATACAATTCATCAATTTTACGTAGGCTCAAAGCATGCTTATGTCATGTGCTCCCAACCTGAATTCCACCCACACTGTACAAGTGAGGAGTATGTGTGTCATCTGACCATTTCCACAGTATACAAAGTTGACTGGTTTCACCACTAGACTAGCATATAGCCACACCTTCCTAGATTCTATCCCATATTTGGGTTGGTTGATCGGATTAAAATTCGGTGGTAACGTGCTTCCTTGTGATTGCAGTGTGCATACATATTCATATAATAAGTCAACATGGAAGTACTGTTTGCACTTGTAAAAGTAGTTGAGGAAATGTGTGGGCGGTGTATATAGGTGTAGATTGTCATAAGGCCTGGTTCACAATATGACGCTAGAACATTATGCAACACGCTGGAATAGAAATTTGTTCTAATCTGCCATCTCGTCTGCGTCAAGATTACGGAAAATAATCGGAAATTTCCAGTGCGTTCAATATTGTGAACTAGGCTTAAATGGTACGGGTGTGACTGCTCAGTAAATTACCATTTCCTTGTTGCTAGCTGTCTAAAGGCTGGTTCTTAATATGACACTAGCGTGACGTTGTGTGGGCGATTTGACCTTTTTTGACGCTACGTTTACATTGGAATAGACTAGGATTCTATTCCAGCGTCAACGTAATGTCCTGCTAGCGTCATATTGTGAACCAGCCTTAACGGTAGAAGTAGCAAAATGAGATTAGATGGCTTGCTTTGTTCACTTCTGTGGCATGTGCCTAAACAAAGCATATGGGAGTAATTTATTGAGCTGTCATGAGAGCAAGCCTATGGACCGTGGCCAAACCATCAAAACTGCTGCATGAACAAGAAATCATGTTGATATTTCAGTAATTTAACTGAATACCATTAGGTGGCCTGGTTTCAGTATTTAGGATGTACATATATCTATACTGTAATCTTGATGTTCATTCAGTGCCTTAGCTGCTATCATTCAAGTGTACTTAAGTTTGCTGTTTTATGATACTGGCATAATTTGGCTAGTGTTTGTTTTTGACTTGAATCAGTGAATGAGTGACGATTATTGTTAGAGTTGTTAAATCTAAGGTTATAGCTGCCATGGATGGTCGGATGGCAAACCCGAGGGTGAAATGCTTTCTATAGTAGTGAAGGTTTTCAAAAAATAACACAACATTTGTAGCCATAATATGTTTGTGGATTTTTTTTAAAAAAAAAAAACATTTATAGCATGTTTGAAGTATTTTGCACTCATTGTTTATCAAAAGGGAGGGACTATTCATTTAGCCCCTCCCATGTTATGACATTTTCTGACCCTCATTAGTGATTTATATTTAAAAAAAAATAGCTTCAAAGCAAGCGTTGTAAGTATATGTTAAAATATGTGCAAGTCGTTCAATCATAGGTCAATTGAGAAATCAGCCCCATCACAGCTGGGTTGCAGCAGGACTAAGCAGGTCATAATTGATTAAAGTAACACGCAGATTTAACATACCAAATTTACCAAAATTGTAAACTATTGGTGTACATAGTGAATAGTAACTGAAATAACACATGCTATGATCTATAGGAATTCAGTATTCAATGAATAAGCTTGTGATATAGTAGTTAGAGCTAGCCTTACTACGCCCACTCATTATTGTTATTATTTTTAATTTATTTTAGTGTGTTATCAACGAACTAAGACCAGCCCTCATTTAATTAATCTCAACGAGCAACGTCATCGGTATCTTATAATTGGAGGGATAAGTGAACCTGGTTATGTTATTACTAAAACATTAAAGGATTTCCGTTTAAACATTACTGAAGATATATCCAGTTTGGGTTTCGATTCAGGAACATGGAGGCACCACGACCAGCTGAAGATGGAGTTGGGTGTCACACCATCCATTGTTGATTACAGTTATAACGATGTGAGGAAGGCATACTTGGAATGGGCTCGTGGAGGTACAGTGGTATACATTCCCTCGTTACTGTTTAATGCAATCAATAAAGACAGCTTCTTTGATGTGAAGTATGTTAACTCCATTATTAGCAACTTTGCTAACCTTTTGGAGCTCATCAGCAATATGTCTAATAATGAAATAATGAAAATCATTTTTTTTACTCCAAACAGTGAGAATATTCATTCAAACCAACAAGCTACTGTTATTCGATTACTTTCTCTTGTTCTTTCGTCGTATAGCAACGCAAATAAGAACATCAAAGTTATTTTAATATCCTTTAAAACTGTTACACGTCATAGTGGATTCATGCATGTTCTCCCTCACAGTACGGTAGGTTGTGATAGTGCTCACAATATGGACACTATACAATCAACTATGTTTAATAGTTCAATAGTACAAAGGAGAGTGATTCAAATAACCTGCAATGCTGATACCCGCCTACAGTCTCATGACGTATCTAGAGTTCCAGTTGCCAATCGAGAATACGTGGTTGGTGTTAATGTTCGCAGCAATAGACATTTCACTGATTCATTCTTATATATGCAGGGGTTCTATTTGACATGTGCTAGGCAAAATTTGGACATGCTTATTTTTCATAACCATTTGAGCAACGCCTTCCAAAAACGATTGTTACAATATTTCGATAAAGCTGTATTTGTCGAGGTAGATAAAAATTTACTCCGTAGAAGGCGTGACAATGATGCTCGATACTATTTTCTTTATGATTATCTCGTGAACCATCCTGAAGTAAAGTCAATAGTTTTTCAAGACATCAAAGACGGCTCGTTTTATTTGAACCCATTTCGAGTGATGGATGGCTTTGGGAACAATGTGTTGTTTGCTGGAACTGATAAGGTTTTCGATGTGGCTCCAGCCTTTCATGGAATGACAGTCACTAAATTCAAGATGTGTGGTCATAGGGAGGAGGTTAAGACAGGTGGTGCAGCCGAGTCACACCCATTTTATAATGCAGGAACATTCGCTGGATCTAGAGACGTTATGCTGACATTCCTACAGAGAATAATGCAATACTTGGATAAGACACCACATAGGTTTAGATGTAACATGGCTATGAACTATCTGGTGATTCAAAACCATTTCCGTGATCACTCATACAGTGGTTATCCATTCCAGACCTACTATGGAGCAGACTATGGCATTCCACGAGGACTAGCCGTCAAACATAAAGAAGCATATCCATATGACTTTTTAGTGGGTCCATTCACGAATGAAGGTGTGTTATGGCATTGATGAATACAATTATCGTTAAATTTAATTCATTTTATACTACATGTAAATTAAATTGAGTTCTATTTTTTAATCCGTTAAAAAATTTTAATTGGTTGTATTGAAAACACAAAAATATAATTATTATTGAATAAAAATAATACCAACTAATTATGTCTACTAAGCATAATAATAAACTGAGGTCCAGGGGCATTCCTCCTTGTCTGTTTCAAAAGACGTCAAATATCAGGACTGCGACTTTGCTGACTTTATACTGTTGGATAAAAAATTATAATGAATAACATATATTGGTATAGTAAATCAATCAAGCATGTCCTTCGTTTGAGGTAGTCTCTTATGTGCGGCACTATGAATATTGTACAACCATATCACACCATCACATGCTCAACCACACATTCACTCCATTAATATTGGTAATATCAGTACTCATGAGGCGAATACACATACGGGAAAGTATGAACTGTTCACCGATGTAGTCTCTTATGTCTGGGACAATGGGTACTGTACAATTAACCATCACATGCTCAAACACACATAACTCACTCAACCATATATTGGTAATACCAGTAATCACGAGGTATATACATGTACCGGAGAGTATTTCCATACCCTTGCATATTGTATAATGTGTGATAGCTAGATTGTGGTAATAAATGACATCAGGTACATTAGGCTTGGGACATCCATCTATTCATAAGATTATGTTCACTGGAATTGGAATCAGTATTTTTTTTCTGGGAGGATGGTTTACAAGTCAAAAATATTTTAACTCCCATACAAGATTAACACACAATTCATTGATTCTATTTAAAGCCCACTCAGTTACACATATTACAGCACATTAACTATAAGAGTGTAGTTGGTTCAATAGTAGTCATTGGTATGTGGTTATAAAATGTACAGTATTATAATAAGCTGGCTGTTTTACCTGAACTTGTGCTTATTCAAAGGATTACTATAGTATCAACAAAGGAATGATGGCCCACAACAGCACGTTCACCTATTACAGAATAAAGAAAATGCACCAATAATGAGATATCTATAATTTTCATACACCCTCGGACAACATTTACCATAAACATGTCAATATTGTGATATATCGCCTTATCGAGATAAATTATTTAAGTATCGGATTAATTGACACTGGCGTAAGAATGGGGGGGGAGCTCCGGAGCCTCCCCCCCCCCCTATAAAGTTTCTTGTACATTTCTATAAGAGCCCCTCCCCCCCCCGGCCCTCCCCCCAATTTAGATGATCTTCCAATGCTACTGCCTAAGAAAAACCAATATCGCCGGCCCAGCTCTAGATGCTTACCTTCCAATTATCATTCCGTATCCAGATAATACAGCTCATGGACACCAAATGGCATACATATATACAAGGGGTCCAACCCATACCCATTACAGAGACAATACTCTCCCAACACGATTAAAACTCATGGAGAGAAAATATTTCCAGTGCGGGCTATTAGCAGCCGTAAGATATCCTAGATTAGAAAGGAAGGATTGGAAATAGGAAAAAAAAACGGGATGAGAACGAGTCTAAGTAATACTATATCTAATAAATGTATAAAGACTACTACTATATTGTAAGCAAGGACACTGTGATCATAATACAGCAAAAGTCTATCAACTACATTTTAAACTGCATTGCTACATTTACTACAACAAGGGATACCTTTTGGTGAAGTACATTTAGCAGAACAGAAGTAATAATGTCCACATACAGTAAAACATCCCAACAGGGTGACTCTTAGTAGCGGCCTGACTCCCTATAGCGCCCAACCCAATTGGAACAGACTGCAGCTCCTACCTTTTATGTAATATTGAACCTCCGAAAAGCGGCACCTCTCTACTATGAACAACAGCCAAACTTTCAGTCCTTATTTGACATGTTTCCATGTTTCTTTGTCTCCCAGAATGGCCAATGAGTGTGGCCACACAATTAAAATGGAAAATTAATCAATTAATTAATTTTATTATTACAAGTAAAAAAATGGCCATTCTTTCAAAATAGTTCTTTCTTGTTTGACTGTACAGTAGGAGGACCTTAAAGATAATTTATAGCATTAGCTTAGTGAAACTCCAAGGTAAGGTCAGCCTCTCTAGGCGATAATACCTTGAACCAAGCTTTACCTTTGTTGGAACGTTCAACTGTAGACCACAAATCTCATACCCAGAATTGAGAAGCAGACTAGCTGACATTTGGTGAGTTGAGAGGGGCCATATTTGTACTTACCCAATAGTAGCCACTAGATCTACCATGCTAAAAATTGTTTTAGCCACACCCATTGAATTAATAAAATACGATGACATTTTGATGATGCGCTATATGCCACATCTACACACTTTTGCTGTTATTATTCAATTAACCAGCCATGCCTAAGTGTGACTGGAGAAATGGCTATTCCCAAGGCAGCAGAAAAAGCATCAATTCCTTGTAGCATCCAATACAGAAATCCTAAAGGCCGATTCATACTACAAACGTAACGAAACATAACGTTAACTGTAACAAAAGTGAATACATGGGAAGAGTACGAATTACCGTAACATAATGAATTAAAATTTTTTCTATTCATTACGTTACGGTAACGATTCCTACTCTTTCTGTGTATTCACTTTCATTACAGTCAACATTACGTTTTGTTACATTTATATAGTGCGAATCGGCCTTAACACTTCTGTAGATGTTACTCAAGTGTTTATTTAAATTTATTGACACTGTTGGAAATTCTAAATAATCAGTCTTAATTAAGGGGTACTCATGTCATGTCTACCCTGCTAGAGCTAAATAACCCCTGGGAGGTGTGGCCTGATCCTACTATGTACTGTGTAAGTAATATGGGTGCTTACTATTAGCCTAAACCTGACCCACCAACAACTCTATCTTGGGATAATGACCATAAACTACTCTACAGGCTAACTCACAAAGTACATCCTTTTCTGCAATTTCAAAATGATAGATAGTTCACCATAAATGAGCTTCTTTAAAGATGGGCGCTAAATAGAACAGAAATAAAATAGAGATGACTATAACTATTATAAGCTTTTGGAGAGTCGGCGATTGTTGTATATACCTTGATTATGCCTCAATAGCCTGTCTTCCTTCCAGACTTATAGTTCAAATGGTACAGTAGAGGAAATGTAAAGAAAGAAGGAAAAAAAAAAAGCTTCACAGTTCACACGTGCCGTCACGTGGCCAACCAAACAGTTGGCCACGCCTACGTTTAATTCATAATTTCAGAAGGTGTGGCTACAAAGTTATAAAAAATGGACGATCTCGATATTGACACCATTCTTAGCTCTCAACCTAAATTAGAAGAAAGGGACAAGAGCGCATTAACGGTTGAACAGCAAAAGGCCCTTGATACGCACAAGGTAAGTTATATCATTTTAGTATTACAAATTGAAAAATGTCTTCGATTTTTATATGCTTTATCAGATGATAATTCTGTCCTACTATTATCACAATAGGTGGAGATCAGGCTCCAGAATGAGGTATATATGAGGGACCATCCTGAAATATCTGTTATGTTGAAATCATTCGTGAGGTAAAAGTCATAATAGTTCACAAGTTTGGGTTGCTATGGTAATTGTGGGTGTGGTCAGTGGGCTTAAAATAATGCTTAAAATTGATTAAATCAAGTGCATACCAATTAAAGTAATTATTTGGAAAAATTTTAGCTATGCATTATTATAATAATTATAGGAAAGTATTACTAGAACGACCTGAAGACATCAAGAAATTTGCAGCAAGTATGTACATATAATGTAGCTCTATAGTTAGTAACTTACTATAGTTCATGATATATTAATTGTAATGTTATTGTGAATAGACTACTTCACTGATCCTAAACTAGAGTCAGAAGTTAAACAAACCCTTAAAAACAAGAGTTGAGATACGTGAGAGAGAGCAAGTCCATCAATATGAAACTGTACATTACATAATACTAGCAACTCTATCACTTCCTAAATGTTATATTATAATTACATTGAGCTATATTATTACCATATTAATGTAATGTTGACTGTACACAATCTGTGAATAGGCCAAGTGGTCAGTGAACAACAATTGACTGTTTGTTTAATAACAAATTAACCCATTAGATGTTTGAATGCATGGGTTTGGTTGAGGGGAAGTGGAGATAATTCTAGTGTAGACATTACTCCTGTATGGGATTAGACCACCCATCACAAAATTTTGAAGTATCTGTTAATTTAAATTACATATACTCTGCTGTTCAGACCACCAGGTGCAGGCTATCAAGTGACCGCCAATATATCATATTTTATTGGCTTAGTGTTTTCCAGTACCACTAATTATCATTCATTAACAGTTGATAGGTTAATGATATTCACGACCCGCTAATGGTTCATTTACACTGTATTATATCATTTCCTGGATCATGGATCGGATTCCAAATGGAGATTTTTATCATTCACACAAAACACAAAGCTGTTAATAATAATGATTATAGTGAAATGACTAATTGAATTTCAAATTGTTAACCGATTAATATCTGTTTCTATTTTACAATACAATTCTTCCAAATCCGTCTCACCACTCAATAATTTCACTATTATTAAACAAAAAAAACACAACATACATGGGATAACTATATAACAAACATACATACATACATACATACATACATACATACATACATACATACATACATACATATATACATACATACAGTCAGTGTTATACCTGATGGTTGTAATGATGTACGTACATACGCTCTTATATCACAATAACTGGGCCAAACAACATCATCAAAATATCCTTCTTTATCGCGATAGTCAGTTCGTGCCCTGCTCATTGTATATTATTATACTATCAATTAATGTATCAACAATAAAGTATATATAGTTCACAATATTACATTAGCCAAGTGTTCATGCAAATAGTATTGGTGATTTTAACCTTTTAATGCAATCTTTATAATTGGTAACATAACGTTCCACTAGTGTTATATTGTGAACTATAGGCTAAAGACCATACTTCCTTCGAGCTGAGCACGTACTGTAATCCACTTCAATAAAATACTTTAATCTGGATTCATTCAGGATGTATCTGTGTGTAATGCATGTATGATAGATGTATTCAATTACTACTACCCCAACATGTAAACACACTGGTTTTTCAATATCAGTATTCCCTCGAGGATCACCAGCTGGTAGTGTTGTTGATGGTTGAGTGCTTGTTGAACTGATCCAATCAATCTTTCCCAGTCAATGGCTACCTCCCCTATATCATTACAATATTATAATCAGAACAACAATAAAATGATAAACATCACAGTATATATACACTGCTGTACTATACAGTAATATCCCCTACTAAACAAACACATTTTCCCCCTATTGAATGGATGACATAATTTTATTACTGAAAGAGGAAGTAGAACTAACAATATAAAACAGATGGTAGTGAAGCCTACATATACTTCCTGCATATTACCACATTACATAGTATGCCATGGCCTCATAGGAACATGGCACCACACACACAGCCTTGTGGGAGCTAGCTAACCACATGCCCGGGTTACGCCCCTGTTTGATTAATGTGTAATTAACTTACCATCCCATTGCCTGAAACGACCATCCTTTACGAAAGGCACATTTTCTTCGCTCTAAAAATGGCAATTAAAAATAAGTCATACACTTTAAATAAAGACAAGACAGACCAAGTAGAAATCATCTTGATGGATAATGGTTGAATTAGGGTACTTCATGTGGATTCTTTTACTTATAGTGCTTTTACCAGCACAAGTAGCACTATAATTGAGGTACGTATGTATTATTATATATTAGACCATCGGTTTGGGCTCTTACCCACTAATTGAGATCAATAATGGTTTTGTATGATGATCCATTAAAAAAAATACAATATTGATCAGTAAACAACTCTTGAAAGATAAAAATTGCCCCACCCAGGCAAAAAATGCTCTCAAAGGAATTGTGTTATGACCAGCAGTGAGGATATTCATTTAACAAACGTTTTCATCTCTCATCAGCACAAATAATACGTTTTAGAGCAACTCATATGATCTTGACGCGGCTTGGACGTGCTGACACGTCATCACCCTAATTATTGCATGTAGCAACTCCGGTCACGAATTGCATGGTCTAAAAGTAATAGCCCACACCCAATCGGCCATATAAATATGACTGGCAAAGTCATGAGGAGTCTAGAAGATTCGAAAACTTCGCTAGGTTGTTTTAAAAAGAAGTCTTTCTCCGACAGGACTACGTAGACTAGCTATCCAGTGACTAGTAACTTATAGGGTCTAGCAGTGAAAGATGGTTGAAGTATTGATCCCGAATAGCATCCTGAATCGTTCACTCCATTACAACACGACGAGTGGTGTCCTTGGGTCTCCGCTTGGATCACCGTATGCTGGTCTAGGAAGCAGCAACGATCGCTATACGTTATCATCGTACGACACAGAAGTACGGGGTAGTAAAGACAGCCTAGATATCCCGCCGTCACCAGTTGACAACACTATGAAGGAGAAGGTATTGCGCCAAGTAGAGTGGTACTTCAGCGATGAGAATCTCCTTAAAGATGCATTTTTAATGAAGCACATCACCAGAAACAAACATGGATACGTCAGCTTGAAGCTCGTTGCATCACTGAGGAAAATCAAGGCAATCACAAAAGACTGTAAGGTAGTATCGGAGTGCATCAAACACAGCGAATCGTTGGAACTCAATGATGATGGAACAAAAGTTCGACGTACTAATCCAGTACCAGATGTTGACTACTCAGGTATACCAAAAACCGTTATCATCACGAAGTATGGTGGCCTCGCTTCAGCAGAGGACCAAGCAGACGCTGTACAGAGAGAGTATTCCAGATATGGGAATATTTCACGCGTTTTAGTCCTGGCTCCTGGTAAAGCCATTCCATTAGCTATCAAGTCATGCAAAGCCCGGTTCCCATGTATCGGTCGGGAACTGTGCATACTGGTAGAATACAAGTCACAGGAAATGGCTGCCAAAGCACTGAAAGAGAGTCAACGAAATTGGCGACAAACAGCTACTGTGCAGTTACTGTCATCCCAACAAGATCACACTGAAGATGCACTTGATCAATCACCATCTACTACAACAGATAAGAAACAAAAAAACACAGGCAACACCAGTACTCCTGCAGTAAAGAAACAAGATACAGCAAGCAGCAAATCGGTCAGTCCGAGAACACGAAAGAATAATGCCTCAGCCGTGACCAATAGTAACAGTAGTACTGGTTATGGGTCGGATTCAGGATATTCCGGTGCTAGTCGTTCTCCTAGCCTCAGCCCCAAATCCAGCCCTGCCCCTGTGAGTCGTAATGTGACGCCACCACGGCTTGAACCTACACTAAAGATCAAACCAATCTCAGTGAGCCCTTTAGTGTCCGTTATAAGGAAACCAAAAGGACCTGATGGCACCAGAGGGTTCAGGAGATGAAATAACTGAGACTGTGTTTCATTATAGCAACATAAACTGATGGTTTTATATTGTACTTATATTTTTCTTCATTATTCAATATACAATACATTATAGACTATAATATATTTTACATCAAAATTATATCACTTTTCTTATTATAAATTTGGTTAATATTTTGGTTGTGGGTTGGGTGGGCTTGTTAGCTTGTAAGGTCGCGGGTGAGGTGATTATTGTCTTGGAAGAAGATCATGCTGTAAAGTACAGTGTAAAGATCGACTGAGAGTAGATGGATAACTACGAACCGACACGGATTACCCTAACCGGTTAGCTGATGGACTTTTATCTAGCAATTGATCTCGATAAACGTTTATCCTACGCACACACACACACACTGTACAGTAATATCAGGCAGGAATTTTCATGGAAGGAAAAAAGGAGGTATAAATCCACTGGGTATTTAGTGTAGTAATTACATAGCCTACATCACTGTAGACCTGTCAGTTGTGTTTGGGTTGGGTAAGGACCTGTATCAGACCGAAACAGTACAATCAACGACTCCCTACTGGAATCAGGAAGCTCATGTGTTAGTAATTTAATGCATTTTACATTTGATATTATAATTACATAATAATAGGAACGTAACTGGTAAAGCTGGCGATTCCCTTGTGTTTAAAGTCAAAGACCAGGGCCACACCTTCGGTATACTGAAAGTGCCCATTAAATCAATTACTAGAAGGAAACGTGAAGAATGGCACGCTATACAGCCCTACAAGAAGGAGAAGGAGTGTCAGGGAGAGATATGTCTGAGCTGCTTTGTGTCTGAGTTCCAACCATTATCTCACCCTGATAAAGGAGGGGCTGTCCCTGTAACTAGCCCAACTGATGAACGCATTATTACTGACAAGAAGAATAAAACGTTACTGTCATCAGGAGGAGCTCAGGGCAATAAAGTTTCACCGTTACTCAGTGAAAACAGAAAAAATACTTCAAACGATCTTGGCAAAGGGATAAATGACTCAAGTACAATAGTTGTATCGGATGAAGGTACATGTCTGATTGTATTATTATAATCTTTGTTTGCCAACACTGATCTATTCCATTCACATGAATCTTGGCTACCGTTCTCACACAGACAATGCCTTGATTCCGGAGGTGACTGGTATATCACCTAATGAGGGTACAATTGAAGGTAACGAGAGGGTCATCCTCCGTGGGACTAATCTAGGCCAGAACAAGGATGATGTTGTTAAAGTAACGATTGCTAATGTTGACTGTACAAGCTCATTAGAGTATTTCTCATCAGGTGAGCGAAGCATGATGTGCCACATGTACTGATAGTCAGCAGTTTATGTATTAGTACTGCCAGCAATGCAATACCAGCAATGCATAACACAGCCCTTGACTCAGCAATTATGACCACTTATTTATTTAGTTATCATAGTTGACTGATGTAATTACTATACAATTGAAGACATGACATGTGGTTATTATTGCTTTTCATATACATATTAGGTAAACTGGTTGTTACTACTCTACCACGGAAAACACCCTCCAAAGGGCCGGTTATAATAGAGACTAATTCAGGGGGCATTGGGATATCCTCCCTCCATTATTCATATGTAGCGCCTGCCCCGCCCACGGATCATCTCGTACCCTCGGCTAATAATGATACTACGGTAGGATCATCATCATCATCAGTGAATAGTGCTACACCCAGCCCTATAATACAGACCACCAAGAAAATTAAACTATCAGGTTAAATAGAATTACAGTGGAAATGAAAACTCCCTTTAATGAAAACCTCTGTATAATAAAAAAAAGATTTGAGGTCCCTTTCCCACCCAGTGAAGCAATATTTAAATATCCTCTCTTTAAAGAAAACCTCTGAGTAATGAAGTACTTTATTGGCCTAAAAATTTCATTATTTGGAGGTTCCACTGTACTTATTATCAGATAGAATAGGATAGTATCGCTTGTGGGGTATATTACACTGGGCGTGGGCCTTTGTGTGTAGGGAAACTGATGTAGTGTTGACATAATGAAAAGGTAATTCTTGTGTTTTCAGTTTTGTCAAAACAAGGTTACATATTGGTGTGAATCCCACTCAAAACAACACGAGTGATAACAAACAGATATATTCCTTTATTGACATTCACATCCAAATACAGTTAAGGCACCCGTTTGAGGGGGGGAGAGAGATTGAGAGCACCGTTAATGATTGGTAATTGTGCATGATTGTTTATTATTTTAATCAGTTTGACAAATAAACTACTTTAGCTTCATTTCTATAGTAGAGTAACACTTTGGATGATGTAATAATACATAAGAATTAATGATGCAATAGATGATGCAATGTTACTATTTATAGAACAAGACATCTGTGAGCTGCAATCTGAAAATCGCTTCATGAAACAACAACTGAAAGGTTGCTAATAAGTTTTGATAACTTTACAAATAAACGCCATGTTTTATTGGTTATATTTACAGAGCTGAATGAGTCCAATCGAATACTTCATGAGAACAATACTGCACTAAAGGAATACGTGGAACACTTATTGTCAACCATACTCGAACACAATCCCAACTTACTGGAAATAGTTCAACAGAACAATCCGTCGTCACTAACTGCTACATCAACTACTGAATGAGTATTGATACTGAATGGGCTAATGTTTACACTGTTATTCTCATGACGTCAGTTGCAGTAAATTAATTAATTATTTTTTTAAATATTCATTATCATTTTTTTGTTGTATAGTAATTTTATTTTTTCTGTTATGAATTTTTGTGGTCAATTAAATTTTTGCTGACTATGCAATCTCTCCACGCCCCTTTCTTTTAATGAAGTACTGGTAGTCAACAATAGACAAAGTAAGTAAATGTAATTTATCTGATAGCCAAAAGGTTCATTATTATTCGATTAGTAAAAATGGAGGGAAAGTTTGTTGCGTCTATGCTTGGTCTAGCGTGTTGTGATGCATTAGGAACGACAGTGGAATTCATGCATAGAGATTCCTTTGAGAAACTTGTAGACATCATTGGGGGTGGACCTTTCCACTTACAGCCAGGGCAGGTACATTTAATTAGTTAATAATAGTATGGATCATACTCTCTGTATTAGTGGACTGATGATACCAGTATGGCACTGTGTTTAGCGGAGAGTTTAGTAGAGTGTCAAGGGTTTAATGCATATGATCAAGCAACAAGATACTGTCGTTGGTATGAGGTAATAAACCACATTACTGAATGTATAAATGGTGTCTATATGTCTTGACTATAGGAGGGTCATTTATCAGCTGCGGGTGATTGCTTTGATATTGGGATTGGTACTAGAACAGCGCTGAATACATTCACTACTACTAAAAACCCTTACAGTGGCCCTACAAGTGCTAGATCAGCTGGTAATGGTTGCATGATGAGACTGGCTCCCATTCCATTAACCTATTGGAAACACCCTGTGAGTGCAGTTGAATTGGCGGGTAACTCCGCCCGAATCACTCACGGACCAGTAGCAGCTCTTGATGCCTGCAAGTAGGCCCCCTTAATTAAATAACAATTTAATAATAATTATAATTATTATTTAGGTATTATTGTGCGTTGATGGTAGGCTGTTTATATAATGCCAGTAAGGAGGAGTTGCTATCGCCACTGTATTGTCCTCCTGGAATGGAAGGCTATTGGTCCACCCATAAACTAGTATGATACTCTATTGCTGTTTAAACTACTGTATAGCCACATATTTTCGTTAATTCAAGGTTTTTTTTTATTAATAATGGCATATAATATTATGTCCATCATTAATTTTCATCGCTTGCTAATGACTGACAAAATTGACAAAAGTTTTGACTGCTGAAAATTTGTGGCTATACAGTATACAGGTATGTAAATAGATAGCTAGTGTTATAATATAACAGTGGCAATCTATTTAAACTATACTCATAAATGATTAGGTTAAAGAGGTTGATGAGATAGCCAATGGATCGTATAAAACTAAAAATCGTTCCGATATAAAGTCCAGTGGGTATATCATTCACTCAATGGAGGCAGCTTTGTGGTCTTTCTATAACA